>BJCO01768401.1:0-30563 GCA_018326465.1 Flaveria floridana | reverse complement strand
GCAACGCCCCTGGCTGGGGCCGGGCTGCCAGGTCAGCGCGCCCGAAAATTATTTTGAACTATTTAAATGGCTCGTTTTAGTTTAGAAAATTTTATTTTCTTGATAAAAGGTCTTAAAAACCGTTATCATAAAAGTATGTATTTTAGTATGCATATCACCCCAAAACATTGAAAACGGGTAAAGGAGGGGTCTAGAACTCACGTGAACTTAGCAAAATAGCTTTAATTCTATGTTACTTAAGCTATAGTCCGAATACGCGAGCTGCACGGAAGTTAATACACAAAAACGTCATTTTCTTCACAATTTCGCTGACAGTTTCGCTGGCAGTTTCGCTGGCAGTTTCGCTGCCAGTTTCGTTGGCAGTTTCGCTACCAGTTTCGCTGGGCAGCACTTCTGCCAGTTTCGCTGGACAGATTTGCTGCCATGAGCGCCCAACTTTCATTGGAACTTCCTAGATTCGCTAAGTGTTAATGGTTTTCTCGAACACAGCAGTTTCGCTCAAGCGAAACTACAGTTTCGCTGGTGGTTGAAGGTACAATTTCGCTGGTCGAAGGCTTAGTTTCGCTAAGCGCGAAACCCAGCTCGGATCTCACCAAAAATCATCATTTCTCATTCAAAATTCATACTTTTTACTGTTGGGTTTGTGAAGGCTTTGGGCTTGGGCCCATGTTTAGTTTTCTTGTTCATTAAGTTGTTAACCCTAAAACGAACAATAACATAAAAATAAAAAAATAAATACATTCCCTTGTTTCCCTCTTTCACAAAAAAATAAAAAATTACAAAAAATAAAAAAACTTGTTTTTATATGAAATTTGTTTTACATGTGTAATACCGGATTAACACGTGTGTAAAACCAGATACACGTGTACAACTAGATTTACACATATGTAACGGGTGGATGATTTAAAAAAAAATATATCAATATGGTAGGCGTTAGAAAGAAAAAAAAATACTGAAACTAATGGTGATTTTTTTTTGAAAAAATAATGTCGTGAAAAAAAGTTATGAACGTTTTAAAAAAAGTTGAAAATGGCATGTAACTTGCATGTGATGTCAAGTGTGTGGCTCATATTGGTTTCTAGAGTTCTCACAAAAAAGGGTGGTTTTCAAGATAACCCAACCCTGTACACGTATGTATACATATATATATATACACATATGTGTGTGTATAGGTTTATCCTTCTGCATATTAATGTGTTGAATGGTGTTTTACAGGTAAGAGGACTTTACCGAGGTGCAACGCCTTCTTTTATAGGAATGGCCATCGAAAGTTCACTTGTTTTTGGTATTTATTCCCAAACAAAGCAAGCACTTCAGGTCCTGAAATTATAGTTGATTTGATAAATAATCTTTTTAGTTGTTCAATGTTATCTTCTATTTATTTAACCTAAAATTTTCTTATTCAAGGGAGGAGATTATAATAGGAAGCCCGAGCCCCATATAATAATTCCTTCAGCAGCTCTTGCTGGATCCATTATCAGCTTTGTATTGTGTCCATCAGAGTTGGTGAAGGTAAATTTTTCTAGAAATTTAACATCATTCTCTATAGTTTTGCAGTTATTGTTGTGACACACTTTTTTCCAGTGTAGGATGCAAATTCAAGGTACTGATTCCGTGGTTTCATCCTACGATAAATACAATGGTCCTCTTAATTGCGCGATTGAGACCGTAAAAGCTGAAGGGGTAAGAAATTTATGCTAATTGTCACATCAATTGAATGCATGTAACAATATTGACCAATTATTCTTGAATGGACCGATACGGGTAGTCAAACTAAAAACATTAGATTGAAAGAAAATGAGTCAAATGGATTGGAAGCATAAAACCTCTTAAATTGATTTTAATTTTAAAAGTATATTATCAATGATACTCCAGTCATAACACCCTAATTCTTTCTAAAAGGTTAAAAATATTACTAAAAATGTTTGGGGCTAAACTAACTTGTTAAAAAAGTTGACTCATTTTGAGCCGTTACCTAAGGTGATCCCCTGCTAACTCCGTCATAATTACAATTAGTTAAATAGTTAATATATAATTAAGCCCATTACGTTAATTCGCGGTGGGCATAGGGTTTAGTTTAGTCTCCAATTAGGCGCTTCAAGGCGTTTAAGTCCCATAAGTCAAGGCATGAGGCACTTGGTATTTTTGGATTACTTATATCATATAGATAATATTTTAAGTTTTTGATTTAAAACACTAACAATATGATATCAATTTAAAAAAATACAAAGGAAGCTCTTGGTACAACCAGAAGAAGCTTATGTATAACCAAAAGAAGTTTTGGTAGTAAACACATAATTTCATATTGAGCAATTGTGTTGACATGTCAACTTCTTCAGCACCAAAAGCTTCTCTTGGTAGTAACAAGTTAATCGACGCTCACCTTTTCTTTGGTAGTATCAATACCTCGGTAATAAGAATGGTCTTTAGTAGTAACTACCATCGGTATAGCTTTGGTGTACGACATAAACTCTTACATCAGTACTAACTTTCCTTCGGACGTTCATCATTTCTGACACCACTACCGGCAGAGAAGATGGCGGGCCGACGAAAACTCCAACGTTAACATTGATGGTATTTGGTCATTAGTCCCTTGTAATCCAATAACAAGGGTTTACTATTTATTTCACTCTCTAAAGCATGAGGTTGGGACTCATCAAACCCCTCACTGAACTCATAGAATAGCAACTTAGTGAAGATAATGGGCCTGGTTGATTTCACCATATAAAAGAAAATAGGAACCATATTAGGGTTTTGTTGTTTCGGGGGCCAAGAGTGGTCTCACAGTCTTCACACTCTCATCCTCTTACTTAAACAACCTTCATTTTTAATTTCGCCACCCTTAATTTCAAATGTAGACGATAAATTCGAAACGCAAATGAAGCAACATTCTGGTAATGCAGCTGCTTCAAGCGATTTAACTCATTTCAGTCCGCCTCATTAGTCGCTGTGCATCACCCTCTTCAGGATTTTCTGTCCCTTTGGTTGCTCACTCATGAGGCACCCTTGTGAGGTTGGGAAGTTAAAGTTCCTTGGAAGTTGGAACTTGGTTTCAAAAGAAGGATCACTAAATACTTTTTCAGGGTTTTCTAAATGTAAAAACAGGAATATGTTTATGTCAATGAAAGTGTTTTTTTGGGTGTATTAAGTGATTAAGGTTTTGTTGAAGCAAAAGCTTGTGACGCACTTGTGATATCTAATCTCGTAACCATACTTGGTACTTTTTGTCCATAGCAAAGCCACTGAGGGGGTCTGGAGAGGGTGAGATGTAGGCAAACCTTACCCCCATCACAGAGGATTGCTTCTAGTGAGACCCTTGGCTCCAATGCACACACTAGTACCTAATAAGGAGAGAACACAATACTGCACCTATGATACCTTATGTTAAGCTAAAAGCACCTGATAGGGACATTCATGAGAACGTTGAGAGACATGAGAATTAGGGGGAAGCTAAACTATCTTACCATTACTTGTCCGGACTCGATGAGAGTGGTAAATCATTTCATGTTGTCTCAATGAACCTCACACTGGAATATTGTTAGTCATATTCTAAAGTATGTGAAGTGTACATTAGGCCGTGCTATCTTATATAAAAATCATTGCACCACAACATAGGACAATTCATAAATGTTGACTACGGTGAAGCTTTTGGGTTCTAGTCATTGTCAAATATAATAATATTGCCTTTTGGAAGAGTAAGATCCAAAGTGTTTTCTTGTTGAACTGTACATTCCAAATACTAGGGTTGTGGCACAAACCACTTGTGAACTCATTTTGCTACATAATCTTCTTGGTGAGATTGGGTTATCGCAATCTAAATCAACAAACTTACGGTGCGATTGAGTAACTAATTTAATGTTCCATGAAAGAACAAAACAAAAATAAGTTGATTGTCATTTTTCTTGGATGTTATCACTAAAGCCTAGGAGTCTGATTAATTACATTTGAAACAGGCTAGGCATAATAAATTAAATTTATTCTCTAACTTAAGGGGGAGTGTCAGGCTGTAAATATATTATTAAGCCTGATATGCTATAGGGTTGAATCAGTTTATGTTTAATAGATAGTAAATATATTTTTGTGTCCAACTACACAATTGAACTTGTGAACTTATGGGCTATACTTTTTCCAGGTTAAGGGTCTATTTAGAGGGGGTATGGCAACTCTATCAAGGGAATCTGTTGGAAATGCTGTATTTTTTAGTACATATGAGTATTTGAGGCAATCTTTGCATTTACAACTCAAAGATTGTTTATTCGATCACAAATATTTGGTCGATGTTGGAATTGGAATTGTGAGTGGTGGTCTTGGTGGTATAGCGGTACGCTTAATAATCATGAAAATATCATTAGTATTTGTTTTTTTCTTATTACTTTGCCCCTTGTTCTCTAATTTGTCTTCTCCAAAATGTTGATTTCAGTTTTGGTCTGCTGTTCTTCCCCTGGATGTTGCAAAAACTATAATTCAAACTTCGCCAGACAAAAATATAAGTAAAAATCCTTTCAAGATTCTGAAATCGGTAAGATATATACATTTTGATATTTTTAACTGCTTATACTGTCCCTCTTCCTTCTTTAGATATATGAGTCCTTCAGTTGTTAAAGTAGAGAAGGCAGTTTGTCATTTGGGGATGTATAATTGCTAACCTTAAGTGAGCTTATATAGTAAAGCCAAAAACATGTTAGATTGTCCTTACTCCTTAAATTACGGAAGTTGTATTATATCACCAATAATTTGTAAATTGTTGAATAAACTCAATAAAGGGATTTAAGAGGTTATAGCTATTAGTGTGTTAGAAACTACACTTCGGGCCACTTTCATCTTATTTGATGGGTTTCCTTTTAAGCTATTCTGTTTCTATTTTTACCTCGGTTAGAGACAGAACAAAACCCAAATCAATCGATTCGTAAGTAACTTAATCACCGTATGTTATTCGGATTATTGATGAATGGAGAAAAACCTATGACATGGAGGTTGGTCATTATAGTTAAAAAAATCAGTTTAAAAAAAAATCTAAATGGTTTACAGCATTATTATGATAGATTTACAGGAGATCTGGGCTTAAAGGATGCTACACAGGTTTAGGTCCTACAATTTCACGGGCATTCCCTGCAAATGCTGCTGCAATTGTTACATATGAAGCAGCTGCTAAACTCCTTGGAGTTGTACGTGAATAGAACCAAATGGATGTATCATTTCTTCACATTTTTACCCAAGATTATGCTTGTAATTGGAGGGTACCATTAATGCAGCAGCTGATGTATCAAACTTGTTTACCTAAGGTTTTAACTTGTTGTCCTGCCCTCTCTGTATTTTTTTCATTTTAATATTTATACTTTTAAAATTTAAATGAGGGATTTTGATGAATGTGTGTAGCTCGTTGCTACAGGGTTGTTGGCCTAATTCAATTCTTTTGTTTATTTTTCGCATCGACTAGATTCCCATATTTGTGAGTAACTTTTTTATAGAGAATACTATGCTAAATAATATGTTCTAGAGAGGCAATTTCGGCCCATTTACTTGTCACTGGGTTCATTGGCTTGTGTTTTAATTTCATAAGGGTTGAATGAGTTATATTGGCTGAAATGGAATTGGGCCAAATTCATACCAAGTGTTCTCTAATGGTTGAACCACCTTTATTGCTGTATTGAAAAGTAGATTATTATTATAATCTTACTGAATATGGTAATTTCAGAATACGTCCAACCGACCCGGGTCAAAAACCGTTTTGACTCGTATTAAAAAGCTATCCTATCAACCCAAAAGCTAATTTCCAACGTCTTCAAGACAGTATATCTAATCAATGGTATTTTTCCACTGTATATTTAACTCAAATGTTTCACACCTGCAGGTTTTTATATATTTGCCATTTTGTGTTGGCCGTTTTCATTTACTCCCACTAATTTATGCTGCTTGAATGTGTAAAAATATTTGTTAAAAGTTCTTATCTTTAAGATAACAGTGACACACCAGGGTAAAGGAGTTTTTTACCCTACCCTTTGCTTATTGATTTTGCTGTAGCAGTGAAAGCTCTAATGGACATCAGCAGCTTGCAGGAAACTCTGGTATGTTTCTTCTTCTGATGACCAGCTCTACTTCTTTATTTTGCTAACAAGCTGTTAAAAGGTAAAAATATCAAGATCTTTTTTCCTCAGATGAAAATTTTGCGCTGAACGGTTTTAAAAGAGAACCAAACCGACTTGGGTTGGCAGTTTGAACCATTTCTTTTTTAAAAACTTTTAAGCTGTTAGTTGGTATTAAATATTTTATAAATGATAAAGAGAGTTTATGAATATTATAAACATGCAGCATATTTATAACAAGAAGAATTAAATAATAATGGTTAAAACTGGGTTCAGGTTACATGAGCGTTTCAAGATCCAAACCATGACCAAAGCGTACAGATCTCAAACAGCCTATTTGCTTCGGTTTGAGGTGGGCTTATTAAGACCTGTAAAAACATGTGCGTTGTCTACTTGTCTTTAAGAATTAAGATAACATCATAGGACAATAGAGAGAATAAACAAACATATGGAAGGTGTGTTTATTAGCTAAGTTATTATTAAGCACGTACAAGTGTGGGCCATGCACTGAAAATGAAATAGATATAGTTAACGAAGTCCACGGGCTGACAGAAGAGAGGGAGCGTCAAGTCTTATTTGGTGATGATATGTAGTGTTGTTCATCCAGAAGTTTCTCCATATGAGGTCTTACGCCTCCGTTCATTGTGTCCAGCTAAGCGCCTACGACAACTTCTTTTGGCATCATCAAATTCTGTTATGTCGTGAAACCTGCAGCAGGGGGCACCAAAATATTACCCACAAACGATCCCCTTTTTTCTTTCGTTTTTTAATGATTTTATTTTTTGTATTTCCCTGTTCATTCTAGTTTCCTATATTCTGTTAATATAGTGCAAATCATTCCTGTGAGTTTGTAGCAGCCTTCAGTAGTTGACATGTGCTGATTAGAGATTGCAAAATGGGTGGGTGCAGTATCCACTTTCTATTTAAGGTGTAAACGAGCTGAGTCAAACCTGAACGTGTTTAACAAAAGAGAACTTGAGCTTGTTTCACCTTGTAGTTTGAAACACACCCTCAGATCTTTCATGTATGTGAATTATTTGACTTTAGTTGCTAGATAGAATTCAACTAGTTTACCTGCTGCATTGCTGGCAGAAACGCTGTCGCTGGCCGCTAATAACAACAATTGGAGCCTTGGCATGAACCTCACATACTTTGTGTCTCCGATGATATGGTTTGGCCCTACTCATATCACTTCTGCAATCTTCCACTTGGCAAAACCCGCTGCTACCCGAACCCTTCTTCCCCTTCTTCCTATCGTCACCATCACCATCACCATCATCCTCTATCCATTCTTCCATTATCTCATTTATAAACTTTTCATCCATACCCTCCCTTCCTATATCCCATGCCCTGTAGGAGGGACTAAACACACTCGTATATAAATACAAAAGAGGATACTTATCATCATTTATTCCTCAAAGTGGAATTTTATTATGTGGCCCTTGATAAAATAGATTTTGCCTTTTTTTTTTTAATATACTATTTTGTAAATAGTTTATTTCATGTCTTCAAATTTTCTTTATGCAATTGCAGGCCTAGATTCTATTTGGCTGATGCTGTTTGTAAAAGGTGAGTCAACAAAATCATGTTACTTCAACGTAATATAGCTAGGGGTAACAGCTCGGCTGGTTTCTATGTCAAAAGCTTGAGTTGGCTTGTGACTAATTTCTCCAGCTTGGCATCATTTATTTATTTTTTATTTGTAAACATTTATGATTATATATATATAGATAATTCATTTGCAAACCACCCCCTGTTGTGCAAACCAGGAAACCAATCTAGTGGACTACAATGTTCTATCTATATAAGCATTTTTTTAATTAACAAGGGCAAATAGGTCTTTTGATATTTTTTGTTAATATATAAAACAACTTCCCCCTCTTTTCTTTAAACCATCGTAACTTTTTTAATATGAGCTTGTTTCTTTATAAAAAAATATAACATAAAAACGAACTTTTAATTATCTTCAATTAGAGATGGGTCTTGCAAATAAAATAAGATTTTTTTTAAGTTGTTATAGTTACTTTTATACATGTGTAATAATTTTACAACTGCTTTCACACATCTATAAAAGTAGATGTTTTGTAAATCAGCATACTCATCTTTTAAATTCAAGCTACATTCAAACATTATATACATGAAAAAGTTCAAATAGAAAGATTTTTAAAATTTAAAAATGTAAGAAGTAATTTTAACCATCCACCTCATTAATTAATGGTTTAGATCAAATTGTAGGTAAAATATTGTTAGTGGTATTTTTGAAAGAGTCACTTTTGTTGCATGTTTCCTCATTTTTTTTAAACGTTCATAATATTTATGCATGACATTATTTTTTTTTATAATAGTTACCGTAAAAACGAGTGTTTTTTATATTTAAAACAATTACAACATTGTTACATAAAAAGATAAAAATGAAATTTACGTTTTTAAGCTCGTATCTTATCATTATGTCTTTAATGCAGTTCGGTATGTATTTTTGTTAGTTATTGTGTTCTTCTGAATAGTATTGTGTTTTTTTTAATATGATGAATTTTAAAAATAGAGTAATGTTTGGTTTTACTCTCTGAGATTTGCTAAAAATAATCATTTTCCTTTAAAAGATTATAAATATTAATTTACCTTCAAAACTTTCATAACTTGTGTCAATTTTAATCCAGAAGTTTCATTATTTATTTCAAGTTTAATCCAAAATTAATAAAGCTTTTGCACTAAATTTGAAACAACATACGAAAAGTTTGAAAAAATGATTTTTCTAATCTTTTGAAGGAAAATAGTTATTTTTATCAAATCTTAGAGAGCAAAATTAAAATTAACTTTAAAAAGTATAATGATGAAATAACGTTATTGTGTATCTTTAATATGTAAAACACAATAATAAATTAATAACTAATGAATCTAGTACATTAAAACAATGCTAAAATAACACAATGTCTTATTGTGTCTTTTGATCGTCGTTGTGCTATCTTGAATACTATAGTTTTGAAAAATACATTGATGAAATAATATCATTATGTACTTGTAATGGTAATACACAATGATTAATAACAAGTGTACACAATCTATTAAAAAATAATGATAAAAATAAGACATTTTGTTATTTCAACACTACGAGTTTTGAAAAATAGATTTGTGAAAGTATATCGTTGTGTCTTCTAGTTGTAAAACACAATGATAGATTATAAGTTTATAATCTATAAAAACAATGACAAATATTATAAAATGATCTATAAAACATAAAACACAATGATTAATACACTTAACAAATGATGTAAAATATATGACGCAATGAACTGATATTTGACACAATTAACGTCTAAGACACAATGAGCTAAAGTATTTAATAGAATGATCAAATGCCTTTCTCTTTAAAACGATAAAATGACACGTGTCAAACCAAAAATCCTTCTTGAGTTTTTTAAATTTAACATCTTTTTCTATAACCCTATCCTATATACATTCAAAGGTTAATGAATATCAATTTATATATGATTAAATGTTATGTACATTTAAATTATAACACAAGAAAAAACTATCATACATATTAAAGTATAATCAAATGACTATTACAAAAAAAACTACTTCAATGTAGGTATAAACTACCATTACATGAAATCTAATAAAAGATGTATATGATAAAGAATTAAAAAAATAGTTTAAAATAGCTATAAACCTGTGTGAAACCAAATAAATTAGAACTATTTGTGAATATGACTTGTAAGCCACTTTATATATTCTATCTGGTTACTAAATTTATTTTTTAGTGGATTAATTTTTATTAGTTTGTTAATGCTTAAATTTCTAAAATTACATAGTTCTACACTTGACATAGGTATTTGAATTTTATCATAATCAACATGACTATTAGTTATTTAAATATTGTTCCAATAAAGTTGTTTACCCTAACTGGTTCAACCATAAAAAACGCAATAACGACCTTAAAATTCTCGAGAGTTAAAAAAAAAAAAAAACTAAAGAATCAGAGTTTTTCTTTGGTTTAAGTTTTCTTGTCTAGTTTATCAATAATGAAATTTAATGGTGTAATAATTAAGATAAGTAAGTTTGTGTTATTGATATTTAAAAATAAAAGCTACCATTCAAATTGTAGAAAATCTTTTGATCAATGTGAGGGTAATTAAATTAATGTTAATTTGTTTAACGATAAGATTAAAAATAGTTGTCAAAACTAACATATCTTCTTTTTGTTTTTTGAAATAAACTGACATAATGTTCAAAATAAATAAACTTACGAAATTATAACAGTTTTCTATTGTTATCCGTAAGCATGATTGGATAATAAAAACTTTTTCTGGTCTTTCTTTTCACTTTGTAGGTATAACTAAAATTATTTTATAGTTTACAAGATTGGATGTCAAAAGTAGTTTTACAAAGCCTAGATATTAAATTCGAGTTTTCTTTTAGTTGGAACATGCCCATCAAACATTGTATAAATTTAATAAATTTCATTTCATCAGAAGAACAACTTTGAAAACAAATTGTATATAGTTAATATGGAAAGTGATCGACAACTTTTTGATGGTGAGATTTGTAAAAAAATGAGTTTTGAGTGTAAAAATGGTGGTATTGGGTATGTTTAAATGATAATTCTATCTTTTTTTTCTTTAAAAAGAAAGAATAGACCCATAAAAGCCCATTAATTTTTATTAAAAAAATAATAACCATTTATTAAAACCAAATGACGGGATAAGATTTAGTTTAATGATTTTCACAATTTCAAGTGGTTTGCATATGATCTCTTCCGTATGAATATATTTATAAATATAATTCTATGTATATAAGATAATATATGGTATTTAATCTAAAAACTCTAAAGAATTTTGAGTTTAACATGTGTCATTCTATTGTTTTATGGATGACATTTTGGTCATGAGAATATTTTAGTTATTGTGTCAATTAAATCAGCTCATTATGTCATATATGTTAATTTATTATATATTTTACATCATTTGTTATATGTATTTATCATTGTATTTTACATTTTAGATCATTTTGCTTTATTGTTGTCATTATGTCTATAGATTACATAACTTGTTATCAATCATTGTATTTTACAATTAGAAGTGTACAATAATATACTTTCACTAATTTTATCAAAACTCATAGTTGTTCAATATAAAACAATATGTTATATTTATCATTGTCTTTTATATATTATATAAACTTATTGTTATCTATTATTGTGTTTTACTGTAACACCGAATATTTTAAAGAAGTTGTAAAAAAAGAATAAAAAGGAGTAAATGTAATAAAACCCAAATTGAGTCGTTAAAGGTGTAAAAGTACAAAATGATATATTATATTTTGTACAAAAGCAACATGGCCGCCCATACCATGTTAGTTTTCACATTTTGTTCGGATTTTAGAGAGAGAAAGATCAGAAAGCTTCAGGACTAGAAAGAAGAAGAAAAAGAAGTTTGAAGGAGTTTGAACTCTTGTGCACACAAGTTTGGAAGAGGATATACTTGTGAGTTGCAAAGGTGAGTTCTAGAACCCCACTTTTTACATGTTTTAACCGATTTTGAGGCTGAAAATGCATGTATGTATGTTTTCATAAAAGTGGGTATATTACCCGTATGTATGTGCATGTGAATGTGGGTGGGTGTATGTTTGGGTATGATTTATGGTTAAGTTCATGTTTGTATACTTGTTAGATGCTTAGAATAAAAGAACTAAGCTTAGAACATGTTGAAATGATGAATTTGGGAACTGATTATGATGTTAGTTAAAGTTTAGTTGCCCATGCGTCTAACCGTCAAAATGTTTAAGTGTGCCCAAACGCCCAAAGTTCATGCGCCCCAATAGTGCCCGAACGTCTAAGTGTCCATGCGCCTAAGTCAGGCCCATGTGCCTGCATAGTGCCTATGCGCCCATAAGGCCCATGCGCCTAAGTGCTGAAATGATTAAGTGTAAGCTCATGCGCCTACATAGTGGTAAAACGCCCAAACAGGAATGCTGCGCCCAAATAGTTCTCATGCGCCCAAATACTTAGAAAATTTTCTGGATTTTTGGGAAACCCAGAATTGTAGGGTTTGACTCTGGTTTGACTCATGGGCTATGTTTACCCATTTTAAGTATGGTTATGTGATGATCTATGATTATAGTATGTATGGTAGATGTATTATATGTATATATGTATAAGATGTTATCTTTTAATGATGTTCAAGCGTATTTATATTATATTATAAAATACGTTAAATATTATGTTATTACTTTACGTAGTATGACAAATGTATGAAAGAACGTAAAGAATAATGTAACGAAGTAAAATATAACAAAGATGAGAAGTAAAACGTAATGTATAAAAGAATGGCTTGCAAACAAATAGAAAGGAGGTGCACGACCACGTTGTCATTAGCTCAACTGTGTGCAGTTTTAATAACCTGAAGGATGCATGCAAGGTCAATCATTAAGATTGACAAGACGTTTGTGGTATGCCCTAGGTGACCGGGTGAGCTTCGTGCACAATGTTCGTGAGTTAATTACCATAGGCCCAGCATCAGCTTCGTGCACAATGTTCAAGGTATTGCCAATTGGTCTGAATGTAAGGGAGAGATGACTTGCCCTAAGTGACTGGGTCAGCTTCGTGCACAATGTTTGTGATTTAATTACCACAGGCCAAGCATCAGCTTCATGCACAATGTTTGGGGCATTGTTCATCGATGTTGTATTATTTTTGCAAAAGTAGTTATTAATATATGAAATGATTTTTGTTAAATGATTCCGCTGCAACATTTTAAATAAATATGCGATTTACGTGCGATGAATGACCAATTATGAGGTGCCCGGGAACGGGGCCTTACAAGTTGGTATCAGAGTCAAAGTTTAAGTGAAATGGGTAAATATTTTCAAAAGAAACCTAAACTTAAACTGAGAATGGGACAAAGGGAAGGGATGCCAGTCCGAGTAGCTACGTGCCATCAGGTTTTTTCTTTAATGTTAACCGCAATTTTGTGCATATGTTATTTGATTTGTTTGCCCTTAGTAGATTTAGATACTGATGTAGTCAGGATAGGAAATGCTTGGGGTATGAAGAGTAAAGTAAGTGGCTAATTACAACTGGTCACTGTAATTAGGGACTTACTATACTTGACGTAGACTGAGCTATTGCCTTGAATGACCGTGTTAGTGTTTGAATCTTATAGCATATTAGAGGATGGCTGGAGGTAGATCTTCTAAGGCTTCTAGAGGTGGAGCACGGGGAGGACGTGGTGCTGGACCACGGCTCACGAGAGGAAGGCCTAGGGTGGAAGAAGTGGCTCATAAAGAGCCTAAGACTCCTCATCCGGAGGGTGATGATGAGAGTGCCAATCTGAGGGCCTCAGTGAAGGAGGCTGTGGTGGAGGAGTTTTACCAGGTCATGTAGACAATCTTACCGTCTGTGGTGATCGAAGTAATTAAGGCTGTAAGGGAAGGAGAAAGGAGGGAGAGGAATAGGTCCTCGGGAAGGGGAGGGCAACCGGAGACTGAGACAGTTGTCCCTACTGATAAGGAGGAGGAAGAGGAGCCTGTGCCTAAGGCATCACGAGGCTGTAATTATGGGGCATTCCAAAGATGCAAACCCCTACCTTTGATGGTAATGGTACTGCTGGTGCTGCTCACCGATGGGTGAGGGAAATGGAGGCCGTCCTTGAAATCAGCGAGTGTCGGGAAGACCAAAAGGTGAAGTTTACTACTCATTCGTTTGTGGACTCGGCTCTATGTTGGTGGGATAACATTATCCAAGCCGAGGGTAGTAGAGCGATTGGTAGAATGAGGTGGAGTGAGCTGAAGAAGTTGGTGATTGAGGAGTTTTGTCCTCATTGGGAGTTGGACAAGGTGGAAAGGAACTTCCTGCAGCTGGAGGCGGGAACCATGACCCATTAGCAATACACCACCAAGTTTAACGAAATGGCACGACTGGTAAGGATCAGGTGACGCCCCTGTCACGAAAAATCAAAAGATACATTCAGGGCTTGCTGGCGGATATCCGCAGGCACATGATCACTGCCCGACCGAGTACGTTTAGGTCGGTGGTTGATTTGGCTGGAAAGTTGTATGATGAGAGGGAGGTGATGGCGGTTGAAGGGAAGAAGACTGGTGGTGATGACCGGAACTGGAACAGGAAACGGTTTGGGCGTAGCGGCTTTACCCCAAATAATAAGAAAGCGAGGGTGGATAATCGACGGGTGGTTGCAACAGGCTTGGGGACAAAGAAGTGCGGTAAGTGTGGGAAGGAGCACGCTGGTGAGTGCAGGCTGGGGCTTAATATTTGTTTCAAGTATGGGAAGACCAGCCACATCTCTAGAGATTGAAGAGTAGCGAGGTGCTACAACTGTGGTGAAGTAGGCCACCTGAGCAGGGAGTGCAAGAAGCCGAGGGCAGAGAGTTCCGGAGCAGGGAAGAAGACCGGAACTAAAGGGCAAGGGCAAGGCCCGAGCATTCATAATGACTAGGGAGGAGGCTAGGACGGACCCTGATGTTGTGTCAGGTACATTTCTAGTAAATCAAATTTGTGCATCTGTATTATTTGACTCTGGTTCTAGTAGGAGTTTTATTTCAATTGCTTTCTGTGATAAGCTTTCCATTAGTAGTAGAAGTATTAGTGAGCCTTTCGATGTAGAAACAGCTATTGGTAAGTCCAGTAGAATTACTGATATGATAGAGGATTACGTCATAGAACTAGAAGGTCATAGGTTTTCTGCTAAATTGCACGTGATGCCCATAGGTGGATTTGATGTAGTACTAGGGATGGATTGGTTAGCAACCTATGAAGCGAACATCGTGTGTCGCAATAAGATGATTAGACTGACAGCGCCTGATGGGAGTTCGGTGACAACATACGGTGATCGAGTTACGATGATTCCGAAGGTGATTTCGATGGCGGTGGCGGGAAAGTGCATGAGGTGTGGATGTGGACACGTCAACACCATAATTTTCTGATGTACCAGTGGTGTGTGACTTTTCTGCTATGTTTCCAGAGGATTTATCAGGTGTGCCACCGAATCATGAAATCGAATTTCAAATTGACTTGATACCCGGTGCTCAACCTGTAGCTAAGGCACCGTATCGGTTGGCTCTGACTGAGATGAAGGAATTGATGGAGCAACTGTAGGATTTGCTCGATAAGGGTTCATTAGACCGAGTATCTTTCCTTGGGATGCTCCGGTTTTATTCATGAACAAGAAGGACGGTAGTATGAGGATGTGTATTGACTACCATGAATTGAATAAGTTGACGGTGAACAATCGATATCCATTACCGAGGATTGATGACTTGTTTGATCAGCTCCAAGGTGGCAGTTGGTTCTTGAGGATAGATCTTCGATCTGGCTACCATCAGTTGAAGGTGAAGGAGCAAGATATCCCTAAGACAACTTTTCGCATGCGTTATGGACACTACGAGTTTCTCGTTATGTCTTTCGGTTAACTAACGCTCCAGCTGCTTTTATGGACTTGATAAACCTAGTGTGTCAGCCGATGTTGGATAAATCAGTGATTGTGCTTATTGATGATATCCTGATTTACTCAAGGAGCAAAGAGGAGCATGCCGGTCACATTCGGGAGGTGTTTGAGACATTGAGAAGGGAGAAGCTGTATGCTAAGTTCTCCAAGTGTGTGTTCTGGTTGCGCGAATTTCAGTTCTTGGGTCACATGGTAAATCCCGAGGGGATTATGGTAGATCCAGTGAAGGTTGAGGCAGTGATGCAATGGAGGTCTCTAAAGACGGCATCCGAGATCCGTAGTTTCTTGGGATTGGCGGGCTACTATAGGAGATTTATCCAAGACTTTTCTAAGATAGCCTCGCCTTTGACCAAATTAACTCGCAAGGATGTGAAATTTTCATGGGGTCAAGAACAGGAGAATGCTTTCGAAGAGTTAAAGGCGAGATTAACTCAAACTCCTATCTTGACATTACCCGAAGGGAGTGAAGACTTATTGGTATATTCGGATGCTTCTTATTCTAGGCTAGGTTGCGTGTTGATGCAACGTGGAAAGGTAATAGCCTATGCATCCCGATAGCTAAAAACCCATGAAGTCAACTATCCCACACATGATCTAGAGCTAGCTGCGGTGGTCTTTGCATTGAAGATTTGGAGGCACTACTTATACGGGACGAAGTGCACCATCTTCACTGACCAAAAGAGTTTGAAGTACTTCTTCGAGAAGAAAGATTTGAACATGAGGCAGAGATGATGGTTGGAGCTCATAAAGGATTATGATTGCAAGATCCACTACCATCCGGGCAAGGCCAACATGGTGGCGGACGCCCTTAGCCGAAAGGAATGACCCGAGCTGATTCGGGTGAAGGCATATCGGTTGATTATGACCTCTAACGTGATGACGCAGGTCAAGGAGTTTCAAGAAAAGGCTTCGAAAGAAGATCGTCTTAACTCTGAAAGGATGAAAGGTCTAGTCGCAGAATTGGGTGAAACACTCTCGGTGTTAGGACCTGATCTGGACGGATGCGGATTCCTCGTTATGGGGATCTACATGGAAAGATCATGGACGAGGCTCATAAGACTCGATACTCTATTCATCGCGGTGCTACCAAGATGTACCACGATATAAAGAAGGATTATTGGTGGCCGGGTATGAAGCGTGACGTAGTAGAATATGTGAGTAAGTGTCTTAATTGTTTACAAGTGAAGGCGGAGCATCAGAAGCCGTACGGGAAAATCTAACCTTTGGATATACCCGAGTGGAAGTAGGAGCATATCACCATGGACTTTATTACGAAGTTACCGTGTACCCCGAGAGGGTATGACACCATATGGGTGATAGTTGATCGTTTGACAAAGAGTGCTCACTTCCTACCGATCTGAGAGATGTATTCCTCTGAGGGATTAGCGGATTTATTCATCAAGGAGATTGTAGCTCGTCACAGTGTGTCGGTGTCTATCGTATCTGATCGTGACACTCGGTTTACATCCAAGTTTTGGAAGAGATTCCATGATGCGATGGGGACGAGGCTACATATCAGCACGACTTATCATCCTGTCTGAGAGGATGATGCAGACACTCGAGGACATGCTTTGAGCGTGCATGATCGATTTTGGAGGAAGTTTGGATGACCATCTGCCGTTAGCAGAATTCTCGTACAATAACACATCATGCCAGCATTGGCATGCCACCATACAAAATGCTATATGGTAGGAGATGTAGGACACCTGTTTATTGGGGTGAGATTGGTTAGAAAGAGTTGGGAAGTATTAAGGTGATCGAGGCTACGACTGCGAAACTAGAAAAGATCAAAGCCTTTATGATGGCAGCTAAGGATAGGAAAAAGTCGTATGCTGATAAACGGCGTAGACCGATTGAGTTCCAGGTGGGTGATAGGGTTATGTTGAAAGTCTCACCTTGCAAGGGCATCATTCGGTTTAGTAAGCGGGGCAAGTTAAGCCCAAGATACATAGGGCCTTTTCGAATTATTGCCCGGGTATGAGAGGCGGCCTATAGGTTGGAACTACCCGATGAATTAAGTGAAATTCACCCGACATTCCGTGTATCTCATTTACGGAAGTGTTTGGCAGACGAGGATATGATTGTACCATTGGAGTATATTGAAGTAAATGAACGGCTCACCTATGTGGAGCAACCAGTGGCGATCATCGATCGTAAAGAGAAAAGGTTAAGGAATAAAGTTGTTCCCCTTATGCGTGTACAGTGGAAGCACAGGAAGGGATCCGAGTCTACGTGGGAGACTGAAGAGGAGATGAGACAACATTACCCACATCTGTTCGCGAAATAACATGTTTCGGAGACAAAATCTATAAAAGGGGGGTGGACTTGTAACACCCGGATATTTTAAAAAAGTTGTAAAAGAAGAATAAAAAGGAGGAAATGTAATAAAACCCAAATTGAGGGGTTAAAGGTGTAAAAGTACAAAATGATATATTATATTTTGTACAAAAGCAACATGGTCGCCCATACCATGTTACTTTTCACCTTTTATTCGGATTTTAAAGAGAGAAAGAGCAGAAGCTTCGGGACTAGAATGAAGAAGAAGGAGAAGTTCGAAGGAGTTTGAACTCTTATGCACACAAGTTTGGAAGAAGATATACTTGTGAGTTGCAAAGGTGAGTTCTAGAACCCCACTTTTTACATGTTTTAATCAATTTTGGGACTGGAAATGCATGTATGTATGTTTTTATAAAAGTGGGTATATTACCCGTATGTATGTGTATGTGAATGTGGGTGGGTGTATGTTTGGGTATGATTTATGGTTAAGTTCATGTTTGTATACCTGTTAGATGCTTAGAATAAAAGAACTAAGCTTAGAACATGTTGAAATGATGAATTTGGGAACTGATTATGATGTTAGTTAAAGTTTAGTTGCCCATGCGTCTAACTGCCAAAATGTTTAAGTGTGCCTAAACGCCTAAAGTTCATGCGCCCCAATAGTGCCCGAACGTCTAAGTGTCCATGCAAATAAGTCAGGCCCATGCGCCTGCATAGTGCCCATGCGCCCATAAGGCCCATGCGCCTAAGTGCTGAAATGATTAAGTGTAAACTCATGCGTCTACATAGTGGTAAAACGCCCAAAAAGGGCTGGTGCGCCCAAATAGTTCTCATGCGCTCAAATACTTAGAAAATTTTCTGGATTTTTGGGAAACCCAGAATTGTAGGGTTTGACTCTGGTTTGACTCATGGCCTATGTTTACCTATTTTAAATATGGTTATGTGATGGTCTATGATTATAGTATGTATGGTAGATGTATGATATGTATATATGTATAAGATGTTATCTTTTACTGATGTTCAAACGTATTAATATTATATTATAAAATACGTTAAATATTATGTTATTACTTTACATAGTATGACAAATGTATGAAAGAACGTAAAGAATAACGTAATGAAGTGAAAGATAACAAAGATGAGAAGTAAAACGTAATGTATGAAAGAATGGCTTGTAAGCAAATAGAAAGGAGGTGCACGACCACGTTGTCGTTACCTCAACTGTGTGCGGTTTTAATAACACGAAGGATGCATGCAGGGTCAATCATTGAGATTGACAAGACCTTTGTGGTATGCCCTAGGTGACTGGGTGAGCTTCGTGCACAATGTCCGCGAGTTAATTACCACAGGCCCAACATCAGCTTCGTGCACAATGTTTGTGGTATTACCAATTGGTTTGAATGTAAGGGAGAGATGACTTGCCCTAGGTGACTGGGTCAGCTTTGTGCACAATGTTCGTGATTTAATTACCACAGGCCCAGCATCAGCTTCGTGCATAATGTTTGGGGTATTGTTCATCGATCCGTATGAAAGTAAAAGAATGACGCAGCGTACAAAAAGAAAGTAAGAAAATAAAAGAATGATATAAGGTACGATATGAAAGTATGAGAATGAAAGTAAGAGATAGTTAAAAGTACGAAATGAAAGAATGTATATGAAAGAGAATGTTAATGAAGAGCATGAAATGAAAGTATGTATATGAAAGCGAATGCTAATAAAAAGAGTGAAATGAAAGTATTAAAGAACGAAATAAACAATGAACATTGTTTGAATGTACGTATGATGTGTGATCGTATACAAAAGTAAAAGTATGTAATAGAAAGTTATATTTTGTAAGTAAAACACACAAGGTATTTTGATACATATAAAACTGGAACTCACTCAGCAACGCTGACTTTTATGTATTTTCCAGTTGGCAGGTGAGAGTTGCTGATGATGGCACAGGGGCAGCTACTTGTATTATGTTGATGGCATCCATTTTATGTAAAATGACGTTTTTGTGATGTAATGCAACGAATGATATTTTGTAACGATGTTGTATTATTTTGCAAAAACAGTTATTAATATATGAAATGATTTTTGTTAAATGATTCCGTTGCAACGTTTTAAATAAATGTGCGATTTTCGTGCGATGAATGACCAATTGTGAGGTGCCCGTGAACGGGGCCTTACATTTACAACTAAAAGTATAAAATAATGTTATTTTACAAATGTATTTTCAAAACTTGTAGTGTTTAAGATTACACAATAACAATCAAAAAACACAATAAGATATTGTATTATTTTCTCATTGTTTTTTATATATTAGAATAATTAGTTGTTAATTTATTATTATATTTTACATATTAGATATAAACAACAATATCATTCCAACATTATACTTATCTAAAATTTATCATTTTAGAAAAACATAATAGCTAACAAACAGACACAACTGAACTAAAACACACAATGACAATATATGAACTTAAAAATGGCTATTCCTAAAACACTCATCTAACAAATCTTTTCCTATAAATTAATATTAACCATTGATTAAGCAGATGAGTAGTTGAGATTACTTCTTGCACCTTTTAGTTTAAGAGCAATTTTTACTTGAACATTTCCCTAATTTTAATGCTTTTACGTATACAGATGGCTCGAACTTGAAAAAATATGAAATTGATAGTCATAGAAAAAAAGAATCCACTAGTAAAAACAAAGATAAAATTGTCATATAATCAATTAATTGTAATGAAATGAATAAATATGTAATATGTAATACATATGCTTTATGAAGAGAAAATATGTAATTTATTTTTTAGTTTGAAAAATATATACCTAATGATTTTATGAAGGGGAGATATCTAAGTTTTTTATAATTATATTTATACGGTTGAAAATATCTAATATGTAATTATTATATTAAACAAACGAGATTATATTATGTAAATAATAGGCTTTTCTTTCCTCCGCTAGCTTAGATACACCCCAAGCTTGGAAGAGGTGTAAGCTTGGTATATAAATAAGACCCATTAGACTATTAGAGGTAGAGATGGGCAAATAACCCGGGTTCTAACCCGACCCGAACTCGGGTACGGGTAGGACCTCAGAGGGGGAGGGGTCGGTTTTGACCTGATTATACCCGTAGGGTTGGAACCAGTTATAGATACAGAAATTCTTAGCGTACCCGACCCGACCCAGACCCGACCCTGACCCGATTCGACTGTACTAGCGTTGTACCCGATTTTGAACGTTTTTTGGCCGTTTAAGTGTGTGAGTTTTTTTGACCTTTTTTTGGGTTTTTAGCCTCATAAGATAGTATAAATATATTTGCGTTGATATGGTTGAGTACCCAAGTCGTAAACGCAAAAATATACGCAAAAAACGCCAAAAATGTTCTTTGTTACCCTCGTTTTACACTTTCACTCTCTTGATATGGCTCAGTCACAATCTTCCGCTGCTCAAGGTTCACTCACCGCTCCAACTATCATTCGTGTTCTTCCACATAATCGTAACATGGATGTTTGGTGCAACTGGGATATGGTTGAGTTGAGTGACGGGTCTGTAAAGGCTAGTTGCAAGTTTTATGAAGCTTTGCTTGCTAAAGATTCAAACTCGACTTTAAGCAAAGACATTAACAAGAAGTTTTTTAAGTCGTTGAAAAGTAATCCGGATTTGCAACAAACACAATTGGGCGGAGACAGTGGAATCTTAATTACGACGTTAATATGGTTCGAGATCAAATGACGAAGTTCGTGATTCAAGAAGCTTTGCCTTTTAGTCACTTGGACAATCCTCGGTTGACCAACTTAATTCGAGAGATGCTTCAATATCGTTACACCCACGTAAGTCGTGTTACATTTAGATGTTACTGTTTAAAATTATAGGAACAAGCAATAAAAGATTTAATTGTATTTGAAAATTTAAACACTGGTGTAAACTTAATGTAAGGATTACACTTAGAGGCAGATGCAACCAAAGAGCTCTCAGCATGCACATGTGAAGTACTAGGAAAGTATTTAAGAAGATTTGATATAACTCAATGAATTATGTTAAGTATCAAATCTTCCGAAGCCAAAAGACGAATTCTTCCAAAGGCAAAGATGAAGTTTTCGGTAGCTTTAAAGACAAATTATTCCGATGCCAAGACTGATTTCTTCCAAAAACAAACACCTGAAATTTCTAGTCAAATAAAAGGAAAGAAAAATAAGAAAAGAAAAGGAGAAGTATCTTGAAAGAAAGATAAATAAACAAAAGTAGAGGGGGCCTTGTGTAAAAGTACAAAAGTCAAATTATTTTATTATATTATGGGTATGGCCGCCCATATATGCCTATCCCATCTGCTTTTGTCGATCAAAGAAGAAAGAAGAACAGAAGAGCATGGTTTTCGGTTTCTAGAGAGAGAAAGCATCAAAACTTGGCCAAGGTAAGCAAATTCAGCACAATTAGCTCGGTTTTTATGAATTTTTGACTATGAAACCAAGTTCTATGTGTTCTAATATGTGTAAGATGTGCCCTGTTGGATGTTTTGACATGTCTAGGTGTTAAGAAATCTTTGAAAGTTCGAGTTTTAAGAATTTAAACTTTAAAGCAGCAAAGGTGAGTTCTAGACCCCGATTTTTACGTGTTTTAAAACTCTTGGGGCTGAAAATGTATTATAAATGGTTTTATAGTTATTATGTATGTACACCCGTATGTTTTATGCTTATATGTTGATGTTTTATAATTGTAAATGCTTGTTTGAGGTTTAGAATTGGTGTAACAAGCTTAGAGCAGGTTATAGTAATGTTTGGGATTGAAAAACAACTTAGAAACATGTAAGTAGGTGCCCATGCGCCCAAACAGGGCCCATGCGCCTAGTATTTGCCTTAGAAAAGTTTTTAAGTAAGGTTATGCGCCCAAACAGGGCCCATGCGCCTAGTATTTGCCTTAGAAAAGTTTTTAAGTAAGGTTATGCGCCCGAACAGGGCCCATGCGCCTAAGAAATTGCCTTAGAAATACTAAGTATAGGCTCATACACCCAAACAGTACCCTATACGTCTGAAATTACCTTAGATATATTTAAGTGTTGGGTCATACACCCGAATAGTACTGATGCACCTGAATAGTTCATGCGCCAAAGTGAAAAACAGTTAAGTGTAGTGCCATGCGCCCAAATAGTGCTGATGTACCTAAGAAGGGCTCATGCGCCTGGATAATGCTCATGCACCCAACACTTAGAAAATTTTCTGAAATTTTAAGGAAAAACAGAATTTTAGGGTTTGATCCTAGTTTGACTTGTGGGCTGTTTTAGACTATTCTAAGCATGAATAAGTGAGGGTTATGAATAGTATATGCATGATGTTATGTTGAACGTATTTCTATTGTAATATAATATACGTTAAGTATTATGTTATTACTTTACGTAGTTTGATGAATGTGTGAATGAACGTTAAGTATTACGTAATAAAGAGAAAGATAACAAAGATGAAAAGTGAAATGTAATGAAAGAAAGAAAAGGCTTGCAAGCAGATTTAAAGGAGGATCATAACTCTTTATGAGTTGTTAGCTCAACTGTATTTTTTATAACGTGCGATTTTAACCCGTGAGGGTTCACACACAGGGGGATCAGTCTTGATGACTAAATCCATAGTACGAAATGGGATCCTTGTCATTCGACCCAGGCTTTGTGCCAAGATATGATATGGCTTGTGCCAGTTAGAAATGGGGCTTTGCCTGGAATGGTGGGTTCGGGCCATGGGCTTTATGCCAATTAGTAATGGAGCTTTGTGCTCGGAATGGTGGTTTCAGACCACGATGGGGGAAAAGCCTAACAGGATCTAGAATCAGTAAGAAACGAGCGAAGTAATGAAGTATGAATGATAAAGTATGAAACGAACGATAACGAAAGATGAGGATAAAGTACAAAACGAGAGATCACAAATGAAATGATAAAGTATGAAACGAACGAATACGTACGATAAAGAATGATGAATAAGGTTATACCTTGTTGTAGGTACGATGAATGAACATGTGTGAAAGTAAAGAAAGTATTTTAAGGAAAAGAGTATTTTTACTTATGAAACGTATAAAGTATTTTGATACTTATAAAACTAGAAGGCACTCAGCAACGCTGACTTTTATGCATTTTCAGTTGGCAGGTAATGGTTGCTGAGGATGGCACACAGGGAGGCTACTTGGTGGGGCAAGACTGGCATCCATTCATGCATAATATTATTGTTGTTTTGTAATGCAATCAGATGATGTTGTCTTTTGTAGTTTAACAATGTTGTATTGCATAACAACAGTAATTATTAATAAAATAAATGGTTTTTGTCAATGACTTCTGCTATAATGTTTTATGAAATGTATAATAATATATATGTTTAGTGCTATGAATGACCAACTGTGTGGTCTCCAGAAACGGGGCCTTAGAAACAAAGAAGTCTTGTCTTCTCTAACATACTTTTGACAAAAGCTGAAACACCTTTCCACTGCCATATCTGCAAACTCACCAACTAGCATGATGTAAGGTTATATTTGAAAGGCTGATGCAACCAAAGCAACCAAAGAGCTTTCAGTATGCATGCATGATGTACAGAGTAGAAGTTACTTTAGAAGTTTTACACTTTTTATTGAAAATATTCTAAGCGTAAAATGTGAATCCTTGGATCACAATCAGGAATTATCAGTATTAAAATAAAGACACGTCAATGAATGCGGAATAATAATTAACTATTGTTTAATTGTTTTTAGTTGATAATTTAATATCACCGATTAAAGCTTGTTATGATGAACACAATTATGTATATGTAATAAATAAGCAGACAAGAATTTATTCAAATGTATTTCATTAATACTGAATAATGATTACAAAAGAATAATTAAGAATGCTATGAACAATGATTCTTCGAACGTATTGTTGTTGTTGATGTGACGGCGGCTAGGGTTTGATTTTGTGATGTGATGTGTGTTTGCTGTAATATTGCTATTGTGTTCGATCCTTGATATGAAACCTAGGACTCATATTTATAGGCAATTATGAGTCAGTTAAGGAAACATCGGATCTCTTGGTATTTGTAATTGACTTGTTGACTTGTTGAACTTGTCAAATTCATACAAGTGTCATCGTCTTCCTTAGGAATATTGTCTTCCGTAGGAACTATTGTTCTTCCGTAGGAGCTTGTACTTCTGTAGGAGTCTTCACTTCATCTTGAGATCATCAGTGAATACTGATGTTCATCCGTAGACAAACTATGGAAGTCATCTTGTAAGAAACATATCTACGGATTAACAAAATTGTTCACCCGTAGATGTTTCTTACACTTAGCCGATTACAAGAATTCACCAAGTATATTGTTTTTGCCTGTCATCATACACATTAGGCAACACATATATATGGGTTAACCTATATACTTAATGCATACATAATGATAGTCAGTTACAATCATTTATTACAAGAATTGATTAAAGTTCTAAGCCTATACAAATTGATCTAGACCTATTCTTTCTAGATCTAACAATACTCCCCCCTTAGGCTTACATCCTTGTAATCAGTTCTTCAAAATTGAAAGCTCCTTTACTCTGGTAATTATCTTGTTGTAGAAATAAGACACAGCAGTCTTCTGATCATCATACTTGTAGTTGATCTTCATCTTGCTGAGCTTCTTCAGAGTTTCAAAGCTCAGTCCCAGAACATCTTCTTCAGTTGTGAGTGTATCCAACACATTATTGTTTTGCACCACTTCTAGCTCATCCTGCTCTGAGATTCTTAGTTCTGAGACTTCATCAAAGTTTGTCCCCTTCAGCAATCCAACATTATGTTTTCTCCTCTTGTAAGCTTTGGCATGGAGTTTGTTAATCACTTGGATTACATACACATACAGGAACAAGTCATTATGAGCTCTGTCATCAGTTAACTTTGGAAAGTATTTGTCATGCAGGTATGATGTGTAGCTGGGATGCAGTAGTTTGATTTCCATAGGATCAAAGATCCTGATTCTATCAGCCTTCTTGTTGTCAGCATTCCTCAGCAGCACCAGTTCCTTAGTCTTTTCAACATAGCCCTATTCTGTTATAGGATATGTGTATTGATTTCCCTCAATAGTCTTGATGGCTGCTATTTTTCTGTTGTTGTATCCAACCCTCTTTAAAAATTCATCATCAATTGATTCTGAGGCATTGGACTTAAACTTTTTTAGTCCTTTGATTCTCTTCTTGTGCTCAGCATCTTCTCTCTTAGCCTCAGTTAGCACATCATCTCTGAACTTCGTCTTCAGTTTACCCACCAGAGTTGAGAAGTCTCTTTCTCTTGGGTGTATTGGGTAGTTAGAAATGATAAGGCTTTGTAAATCTTTGAGATCACATTCAGGCAAGCACAAAACTGAAAATACATCATGGAAGTATTCAACTCTTCTAGATGTTCTCTTAATAACTACATAATCCCAGTCTGGATCATATTTCCAGGCCATAATCCTCTTCTCTTCCATAGAACTGGGAATTATGAGATGATCAATCAGCTGTATCAAAGTAGACTTCTGTTCAGTAATTTCTCTGACAGTGGTTCCGAGTGGCTATACTTTGCCTGGAATAACTTCTCTTGGTTCTCTGATCAGTTTGTCTTTCCCTTTATGCTGATCTTTGCTCTTTACAACCACAGGTTCAGTAGCTATCTTGTTGTGGTGTTCAATAGTAGGGTTTGGAGCTTCAGTTCTGAATCTTACACCAGTTTCAAGCTCAACCTTCATAACATGCTCCATCATCCTTCTCAGCCCACCAACTATTCTTCCTTTCAGCTCATGTAGCTTGTAGTTGTGACCTTATAGCCAGCAAGTCATGTTGTATTTGCTTAGTTTGGCTATGTCATAGTGGCCTAACTCTTTCTTGATCTTCTTATTTGATTAAAAGATAGTGAATGCTTCATAGTCACAGTTATGGATCATAAATCTTGCAAGCTCAAACTCTTTCAGCAAATCTTTCAATTCAGTAACGTTCATCCTTTCAACAATGTCATAGGGAAACCCATGGTTGATAAGAGTCATGAACATGGTTGACTCAGGCCTCTCTTCTAATATATCTTTTGTTTTCAGAAGATCATCAGCCTTTGAGCCTTTTTCTTCTGTTAGAGAGTCCATCTTGGTAAGCTCATTCCATTCTTCATTACTATCACTCTCCTTGTGAGATATAGACTTCACAGTAGACAACTCTACTGAAGGAGAGGTTCAAGGGATGTGAGCTTTTGTTTCTTTGGTGAACCTTCAACACTGGTCACTTTCTTTTGGGTAGTACCTAAGTACTTTCTCTTCCTTGAATATAGAACTAAACCCTTGGAAGCCTCAGAAGATTCTTTTGTTTGAAGTGTTGATGGAGTTGCATTTGACTCTAGAGCACAAATTTTCATCTTTAGCTCCTTAATTTGTTCATCTTTCAACTTCATCAGATCAGATTTTGCTAAGAGAGAGTTAGTGATCTATTCAACCTTCAAAGCCATCTTCTCCTTCTCATTTTTCTCAAATCTCACAGACTCAACTAATTCTTTCTCATTTTGAAACAATGCATCGATCACTTTATTATTGCATTGTGCATCTTCTCTAAGTCTTTTAATACTTGTTTTTTGCTTCATTATCTCTTCATCCTTTTCTTTGATAATTCCTTTTAATTCTTGTATTCTTTGTTTCCTTTTATTGGACTTGAGCTCCAGTTTGTTGTATTCAGCCACCAGATAAGTCTTGCTCACTGGGATGTCCTTATCACTTAGATCCTCTTTATGATATGCAATAACATCCACATAGTTGCCCTTTTCTTCTTCTTTTATAGGTTCAATAGCAGTCTTATTATCATTGACTTCAGTGGCAGCTACACTTGATGAACTTGAGTAATGCTCACTAGTTTATTCTGTATGCTCTTGAAGTTGATGTTGTGATATGTGCTCAGGATCAGGGATTGGAGATATGGGTTTAGTATGATCAGACAACACTGAGTTTTGAGAATTGGAGACTGAGAGTGGAATAGTGCTTGCTTGAGACATTAACTCAGTCTCACTAGAGTATAATGAGTTCTGAGACTGAGTTATGTGTATAAGCTCAGTATGAGCACTCTTAGGAATGTTTTGGTGTTTTAGTGAGTGGATGAAGAGGTGATTGATTTTTGATTGGAGAGATTGGCTGAGTATTTTGAGTGGCTGGTTGAGACTGTGGTGGTGATTCGTGTGGGATAGGTGAGATGGGCTGGGTGTTTTACGTGGATGCTGATAGTTGTTGTGGAGATTGATGATGTTGAATAGGTGAGATAGGTTGGGGGTTTACACTGGCTGGAGATTGATGTTGGTAAATGGGTATTGGATGGGGAGAATGTGAGGCTTGTACAGAGTCTGTAGATGACTCTCCTTGCTGATCTACCCATACCAGTTCTTGTGGAATTTCCGCATGTGCATCAACCACATAGGCAAACATTGGCATGTCTTCCCCTTGGTATTTTCCACTTATCTTGTTCAGCACAGACCTACCCAAGTGAGCTTATACAAATACATCTCCATCTCTTGCTATTCCTGGGAGTTCAGCGTTTATAATCAGATGTAGGAATCTTGGAAAATATACATCTTATCGGACCTTTGCAATCTCACTTGGTCACACAAACAGTTCATAATGTATTTTGAGTAGTTGTAAGTTCTTCCCTAAAAAATCCCTATTATGCCTGAAGAAATGTGCCTTGAGAACCTATCAAGTCCTGACTTTCTGTTTGAGATGCACTTCAGATAAGTGTGACACATGAATCGACAGGGCTTGCATAATCTCCCCTTCTTGATCTCACCCTTGTCAAAATCACCATCATAGCCCATCAGGTGGAAGACCTTTTCTATGTATTCGTTTTCGAACACATCTGGGTGGCCCATATCTCGTTAGCCCAGCTCGAGTGATCTTCTGATCGTTTGTTCCCCTCTATCCTTATTCTCTCAGATAGGATTTCAGCAATGATCACTTCATCTTCTCCATCTTGTTCTACTCATGCCGAATTCTAGAAATCAACAATGTGAGCTTGATGAATCACATGCTCTGCCGTCAGGGCATAGAAAAGCCTGGATCGTCAAGGATATCTGATGATATCTCGACATACTTCTGATGCAGGATCATCAGTATTTAGGAATGCGCACACATTGTTCTCTTTTGCAAACCTATTCGACATCTGTGCATAAAAACAATCAAGATTATGTTAGTATTAGTGTTACAGACATGAATACGAACAGTTTTAACACAAATCAGAAATCAAACAGTTCATTGTTGCTTATCAGGACATGATTTACCTTCGAAACAATGATCTCCGATCACGATAATGTGATTCTTTAGGATTTTAGCTCGGTAACTTTGAATGTTTGTAAAAGGGGGAAAGTGGGTGCGCTTTTCTAAGTCTGAAAAGTGAAGAGTGCTCTGAAAAATGAATAATGAAATCTTTAAGTCAAAAACCTTATTTATACTCGGGACATATTAATTTCATTTATTTAATGGAGTGGGTCCCACTTCCTTTTTACCCCTTTCCGTTGCATTAATAACATCTGCGGATGCCTTAACCGAGAAATACTGAAACAGAATTTTAAATAAATGTAGATCAAGTATATCTTAATTATCCATAGATTACCACTCTATGAACATGGATTATACTTTCAAAATTATCAACACATCCGTAGTTTACCAATTCTACGGACGGTCATAATTTAACACATTTTTACTGTTGCTTCTACTGATGCTGAAATTTCACTGTTGCTTCTGCGGATGCTGAAGTTTCACTGTTGCTTCGATAGATGCTGAAGTTTCACTGAAAATTTAATTGTATGATTCTAATCAATTGATAGAACCATTTATTGCTGTTGACCTTGTTGACTTTGTTTGCGTGACAATTGAGTACAAGAAGATTTATATTTTGAAAAGCTTCCTATATCCTGCAGCCAAGTTAGTGCTCAAGCTCCAATTCCTTTATAGATTTTTTTGATTAAAATTCATATTTTATTATTTTTTATGCATTACCTACTCCCCCTAAATTTGTGATTAATGATAAGCTGTTGCATTCATCATAAATTTACGTGGAAAATTAGCATGAAAGGCATATGACAGTCCAAAAATGATGTAATCAGTTAAGAAGAAAAATAAACCAAACAGACTTAGTTGGTACAAGCATGCATATATATAAGGGGATCATACTATCACACTAAGCTCCTTCTCTTTTCGATTATTTCGATGAGATATTATCTGATGTAACACCTGATTGCAAGTATATATTTCCACTTAAATCCATACAAGAGCATTGTATCAACTAGGCATGCTATTTATCATGTTTTAAGATTTATTAATGATTAACTATTATGTACTCCACATTCAATTCTCATTAGAGTTTTTCCTCCGTTTGTGAGTCAATCATCACTTTTTCACACTTAGAGACTATGTACATTAAGTTATAAATTCTATCTTGAGTCAGCTTTGTATTCTCATAAATGCTTTGTTGTTAACGCTCTTATAGATAATATACAGTTGATCACAATGGATTCTTTTGAGAGCTGAGATATGATCCTCATAAGGTCACCAGGTCTTTACTCATGTAAAATAGAGGTCCCTTCAACCCAGGTCTTTGTTTACACAAAACAGAGGGAGGATGAAGATCATACTCTAAATCATAAACCCAGGTCTTTGTTCACACAAAACAGAGGGAATATGATTTGCAAAGATAGAAGTTTATAAAGTGTTTTACATAGTGTGCTTGGGTGAGTGATTTGATCATATCAGGATAAGACTTACTT
>BJCO01768392.1:0-13401 GCA_018326465.1 Flaveria floridana | reverse complement strand
AATGAAATAGTTATGGGTACTCCATTTGCCATGAACCATGATGTGGCACCCCAAAAAAATGGTGATCTGGTAGATGCCACTATGTATCGAGGAATGATCGAATCTCTGATGTACCTCACAGCTTCTCATCCTGATATTATGTATGCCACGTGTCTCTGTCCCAAATATCAGGCAAAACCAAAACTAAATCATCTGATTAGGGTAAAAAAGATCTTTCCTTAACTGAAGGGTACTCCAACGCTTGGGTTGTGGTATCCTCATGATGATGACTTTGAGCTAACAGCGTATAGTGACTCAGATTATGGTGGTTGCAAGATGAATTACAAGTTAACATCTGCGGGATGTCAGTTCTTTGGAAGACGATTAGTCACCTGGTAGTGTAAGAAGCAGACGTCTGTTGCTCTGTCAACATGTGAAGCTGAATACGTTGTTGTGGCAAGTTGTTGTTCACAAATCATCTGGATTCAACAACAAATGCGAGACTACGGTTTGAAATTCTCTAACACCCCTATATTTGTTGATAATTTTTCTTCTATTGCTATCACTAAAAATCCGGTCCAACACCCCAAAACTAAACACATCGGAATTAAATATCACTTTATACGTGACTGTTTTGAAAAATAATTAATCGATGTAGTTAAAATTAACATGGATTTCTAACGCACCGATCTCTACACAAAAGTTTTTGATAAACCTCGATTTCATTATCTATTAGAGGTTAATGGCTTTAAAAAGAAAGATGATGTGATTCCAGACAAATCAAGTTCATAGTCCATCTCTATGTTTTATTTTTAAATTTTATTTTTCTTTATTTTATTTTTTCTGTTTTTAAAATCTCAAAAACACAAAAAGATTTTCGGTTTTAGAATTTTAGGGGGCGAATAGTTTTAGGTTCAGTAGTTGGTATTTAATTACTAAAAAAAGGGGGCGGGCAGATAAGCTGAAAAACAAATACATCAAATCTATGAAATCGATTCAAGATTTTGGAAAATGATAGTACACAGGGATAGAATTGTTTAGGACATCAAAAAGATTTGAATGTTTCATAATGTTATATTAAAACTTACAGAAAATTATAAGTCTAAGAAGTCTAAGCCAAATAATGGAAAAATGATAGTAAGCTGGTTTGTTACAGTGGTTACATAGAGAAAGTAGACCTAGGGGTGGCTAATCCATTATATGATCTGTCGGTAGATTCAACACAATAGACTAGTAAACTGCATTGGTGAACAACGTTAAAACTAAATCATTCAACAGGATGTGGGTTTCCATCTCATCCCTGGTTAACACAATCAAGTTCAACTTATTTCCAATAAGAAGTGAAGAGCAAAATAAACGCCATAAATGTGTGCGGACGACCATAAAAAGGAGCAAAGCGCATAAAAAATGTGAAACGCAATCAAGCTAATGACAAATGTTGTTGGTGCGTTATATGTAAAATAAAATTGCTCAAACAAGAAGGTAGATTGTGTGCCTCTCTGCTGTGCGATGTCACTGACCTCAGGATAAGCACAATCAAAATATTCTAGAATTCATTGTTGTTTGCGTCTCTCTACTGTGCGATGGCACTGACATGAGGGTTGACATCTCTGAGGAAAGTTGATTACCATATAAATATGGGATCCACAAATGCTTGTTAAAATAATAAACCTAAATAAGCACCAATGTATGTCAAAAATCTGTGTATGGATTTAGGTGGACAAATATACTGACAATCATCAGGGTAGCATTCCCCGATGGTCAAAATCAATGTGTGCTACGTAACAGCTCTAGCATGATTTCCTCTTAGTGCTCCTGACTCTTAGATGAATAAGACTCTGTGATGGATAAATATAACATTCTCTGTTATCGAAATAAATATAACTGGTCCCAAATGCTTATGTCTATGCCGTATGATTCCATAATAATCTTTCTAGATAAGATGAATATGTTTGAAGTTGTTCTGCTCAGGGGGAGAATTCATTTAAAGGAATGTTAATATGTTTTCAACCCACCTCAAATGAAAAATATGAAAAGATGTCTTCATTGAGTTTGTTTAAAGTTTTTCTTGGCTTTAGTTATGTTTATATCGAGTCGATGTCGGACTATGTAACAAGATGAAATCTGTGAATGTGAAAAATTAAACCAAACATTATTTGATAAAAGCTTGTTTTCAAAATGTTATAAAGATCACGTCTGAGGTGATCACAAGGTTTTCACGTTAAAGGATCACGTCTGAGGTGATCAAATGGTTTTAATTAAAAGGATCACGTCAGAGGTGATCAAACGGTGTTCATTTAAAATGATCACGTCTGAGGTGATCAAACGGTTTTCAATTAAAAGGATCATGTCTGAGATGATCAATGGTCATAATGCTATATATCAAATTCAAGTTTTTGAAATGTTGGGACATATGATGTCAAACTCATAAGTATGAGCCAATCGCACGATTGGATCATAAGTATGGGCTAATCACACGATTGGACAATATGTATGAACCAATCGCACGATTGGACCATGAGTATGAGCCAATCACATGATTGGACCATGAGTGTGGGTTAATTATACGGTTGGATCACAAGTATGAACAAATCATACGACTGGCTGAAGCATTCTAAGTCAGTCATACGACTGAACCTCAGTCGCACTAATGAATCATGCGTATGGGTCCAGTCGCATGACTGAAACACAAATCAATATAAAATGGGGCTCAGTCGGTCGTAGCCCTACACTTGACTTCAAAACGCTCTCAAAACCTCTGATTACCAACCCACCCATTTTCAATTTTTTTCTTTATGACTACCACTGATTTCATATTACTAACTGATTACAATCCATCTACAGGTACTGTGAGATTAAAATCATGAAAAATGAGGAAGTTAAATTAATCCGAAATGTCTTATGGACTTAAAACATGAACCGAGACAAAGAACCCTAAAATAGAACACTTAAATGGACCTAAACGTGTATTTAAAAGACAATAAGTGTAATATCGAGTTCATGCGCGTCTAATGAATCCAATCTTGATGTGTAAATGACTTTTTTGACAAAGATTCAAAATTTGGGACTCGAACAGTGCATATGCGAAAGGACATACTGATGAACGTCAGTCGCACGATTGAGCCAGACGCACGATTCAATCGCACGATTGAATCAATTGGTGACTTAGTCGCACGACTGACTCAACTACATGTCATGGCATACGACTAAGTTCAGTCGGAGGCTCAATCATACGACTGAGTTCAGTCGTATGGTTCAATCGTACGATTGAACCAGTTGGATATAATCTGTTCTAACTCATATGTTCTTTCTTGTGAACGGATCTAACGTGTTTGTTACTTGTGTTGCAGTAAAATGGCTGACAGATCGACAATGAGCACTAAGCACAATATTTGTGCTTATCTTGACTCTACGTCTCGGAACGCTTTAGAGTTTGTTGGGATCATTGAGTTCCTTCGACGGTCGAGGATCTATAGAGAAGTATCTGCTCCCTGCATACCGTATCGATCCGTATAGCAGGCCTTCTAGGAGAATGCAGTGGTCGATCTCTCCGATGAGCCGTACAGGATCCGAAGTTCTATCTTCGGTCAAGATATTGATATCGGGGAAGATGATTTTAGGAGAGTCTTGGACTTAGGTGAGGATGGAGACTACCCAACCAAGCTACATCCCCTGATAGTTGAGGGTTGTTTCTTCAGGATCAAGTACGCCGGTGACATTAATGCCGGCGTGCTTAACAACATGTGCCTACAGTTCAAGTATTTGGCACATGTGATCCTCAAGTGTATCGCGTCTAGGAGAGGAGGATGTGATGAGATGAGTGACCAAATCCAGAATGTGTTTGTTGCAATGGTACTGAACCACCAGTTTAGTTTCTTGAGGATGTTCTTCAGCTATTTGAGGGAGAACATAGAGGCAAAGGGGGAAACGGTCATAGTTTTGAATAGAGAAGGAAAGATAGAGACGATTAGGGTATTTGACCCAATGTGGCTTACTAACTTGTCAGCTGATGATGTTTATACATTATACAAGTGGCCACTGTTCTATGACACGCAAGATATTGTACAAGCTCTCTAGTTCCAGCATGTTATAAGACTCTGTTTCGCTTTGAAGATACACGCGGGAGTCACTAAAGAGGAGAAGTATAAGAAATTTCAAGAACATGTAAAGAATGTTAGACCATAGGATAAACGAGGTCCAAGAGGGAGTTTGTTGATACACTATGTTCCTAGTTTATGTACTTCAATGTAAAAGTCTTTCATTTCTTACACATAGGTAATGCAAATGCTATATGAAATATGATATGCATTTTGATGTTTAATTGTCTTTGTTTATATCATATCCTTATTGCATCTAGTATTACTTATGTGTATGAACATTATATATAGGTTTAGTTGTTGTACATAGTTCTAAGTCAATAATGATTCAGAAATGTGTTCAACTTAGTCGGGTGGTTATTCATGCTAATGGACCATACTTATGGACCATACGCATGAATGAACCATTCTTATGGACCAGTCGCACGACTAAACCAGGAGAGTGGATCAGTTGTATGACTGAGACATAAGATTGACTCAGTTGCATGACTGAACCTTCAGTCCTACGTATGAGTCAAACGCATGAGTCAGTCGCACAACTGAACCATGCTAATGGTTCAGTCGTACGAATGGATACTGAAAACCAATAAATACCACATAACTCGTGGAAAAAGCTAACACTTTGAACACTATCATACCCTAGCCGTCCAGAGTGTTCCAGTTCGTCCATCCAACTTCATAGTTCGTTCCTGATCGATTCTAACTTCATAGTTCGTTTCTGATCATTCCACTATCATATCCTAGCCATCCAGAGCGTTCCAGTATGAAAACAGTCCTAATAAAATAAGGGGTGAGGAGCAAATGATAGCCATAAATGTGTGAAAATGACAACAAACCTAAGAAATGAATATGACAAATGTCATAAAGCTTCAAAATAAATCTAACGCAATCAAGTTTATGACAAATGTCATTGCTGCATTAAATGTCTAATCATATTGCTCTAAAAAGAAGATAGGTCTTGCGTATCTCTACTATGCGATGGCACTGACTTGAGGCAAAGCATAACCTACATATTCTAAGAATTCATTGTTCTTTGCACCTCTCTGTTGTGCGATGGCACTGACCTGAGGCTTTGCATCTCTTTGAAAGCTCTTAGAATAGTCTCTTCTTTGCAAAACATCTTCCTTGAGGTGGAAAGCACTGATTTGAAGCTCTGTGTTTGTTTACCACTAGACCACTCAAAAATCTCATGAAGAAGGTTGATTACCATATAAGCTTGGGATCCACAAATACTTGTTGATCTAATACACCTAAATTATCACCGATGTTTGTCAAAAATCAATGTATGGATTTAAATGGAAAAATATACTAACAATCATCTTGGTTGCATTTCTCAATGTTCAAAATCAAAGTGTGCAGTGTAGCTGTTCTGGCATGATTTCCTGTTAGTACCTTTGATTCTTGGATGAAAAAGATTCTGTGAATTGTATATACAAGTTTTTATGTTACTGAAATATTTACAGAAGGTCTTAAATAATTGTGTTTTTGCCTGTATGATTCCATATGAATAGTTCTCCAAATGTAGTAAATGATTGAAGCTATTTTGTTCAGGGGGAGAAAAACTCTAAATCATTTTAAAGTGTTTTAAACCCTCCATAAATGAAATAACAAAAAGATGTCTTATTTGAGTTTTACATTTCAATTGTTTCTTGTTTTTTTAGGTGTGTAATGTGTTAGTGTCGGACTATGTGACATGATCAAACTCTGTGAATGTCATAATATTTAACTGAATAATAACTATGAAAAGCTTTATTCTGAATGATAAAACGATCGCATATGAGGTGATCAACGGTTTTCACTTAAAAAGGGTTACGTCTGAGGTGATCAAAGGATAAAAAGGTCATGCCTGAGATGATCGATAGACAAGAAAGTTACATCTGAGGTAACTGTGTGCAAAACTGAGCCAAACTAAGTCGAATTCATGAGACTAGCCCAGTCATATGACTGGACCATGAGTATGGCCCAATCGCATGATTGGATCATAAGTATGACCTAAACACACGATTGGATCAAGAGTATGGCCCAAACACACGATTGGAAGGATGAGTATGAACCAGCAGCACGATTGGTGAAAACAACTAGGTAAATCATGCGATTTGACTTTAGGCACATGTCTGGACCATGCGTATTGATCCAATCACAAGGTTAAAAGCTACGAGGGTATATAATTGGGCTCAATCGTTCCTCTACACTTTACATGTTCAAAACTCTCTGAAAAACTAGCAAAGTGAAGGCGACCTTTTTCAAATCCTTTTATAATCAGACTTGTTCTCTCAATCACTAACTGAGTGTTATCATCTTACAGGTAATTGCAAGGGAAACTACACGATTCATTGGGTTGAAAACCAACCAAATACACTGACTTTGGGTCACTTTCAAAAACCGAGAATGAACTCATTTAATTGAACCCAAAATGAGCATTAAAGTAATATTAAAGGGCACCTATTGCTTTATTAGGTCTAGACGCATCTAAGGACACCAAAATCAAAATGATATATGATGAATTGAATCAGAATCAAATTTTTGAAGTCGTACTGTCTATAAACTACTGGACGTCGGGATGAACTTCAATCGTATGATTAAACCATGTGCATGGTTCAATCGCATGAATGAACCAATCAGACATCCAGTCGTACGACTTGCCCAATCTTATGTCAAATCACACGCCTAAGCTCAGTCGGAAGCTTAATTATGCGATTGAGTTCATTCGTATAGTCTAATCGTATAATTGAACCAGTAGCATGAGTTTTGTTCAAAATTTCAAACTTTCATGTGTTCTTAACTGTACTAACATATTGTTAGGTGTTTATGGTGTGTGATACAATTAAAATAACAGAAAGATGGTTGATGAACACGAAGCACAATATCTGTGCTTATCTGAACGCTACATCGAGGAATGCAGTTGAATTCGTCAAAATCATATTCTTCCTAAATCGGTCCAGAATATTCATGGCTATTTCAATAGCCTGTATGCCTTATAGATCAATGCAACAATAATTTTAGGTGCATGCTGTTGTAGATAGAAGTGTTGAGCCATACAGAATTAGAAGCTCGATTTTTCGAAGAGCCATTGATATTGGAGAAGATGATTTAAGATGAGTTCTGGAACTGGGAGATGATGAGGATCATCCAATCAAGCTACATCCCCTAGTTTTTCGTGGATGTTTCATGAGAATCAATTATGCAGGAGACATCAATGCAGGAGTTCTGAACAAGAGCAACATGTGTCCACCGTTCAAGTACTTGGCTCATGTAGTATTTAGATGACTTGCTTCAAGACGTGGGGGTTTTGACGAGCTGAGAGATCAGATGCAGAATGCATTTGTGGCACTGGTTCTAAATCATCCATTCAGCTTCTTGAGGATGTCTTCAGCTACATGATGGAGAACATTAAGGTGAAAGGAAAAGATAGTTTTAGCATGTATCCACGTATCCTTCAGATGCTGATAAATGAAAAGCTTCCCTACTTACCAAAGAATAAAGATGATGAGGAGATTCTTGAGGTTATGGATGAGTATGGAGGAATGCCATAGAAGCCCTATGTTAGAAGACTGTTTGGCCATTTGGCAAATGTTGACTATGTTGCACCAGCCGGAAGAAAATGGCGTCATGATAATAGTGATTCAGATATGGAGAGTGTAGTCATTCTTGATGATCAGGATGCCGATGGTGATGACCAGGATGAAGGTCAAGGAGGTGGTGGAGACACTCCATATCAAACCACAACTGCTGAAACCTCCACTGTAGCTCCAGTGTCTCAGCATGTTAGCTCTTCTACAGCTGGAGGTTCTGGGCAATCATTAGTCAACCCAGAAAACCTAATGATTGATGATGTTAAGAATTTTGATTTGAGAGATGAATCGGAGGACACCGATGAGGAACCTCTTGCTGAAATGGTTGGAGGAAAGTGGATAACTAATGCAAGAGGTAAGGAAGTAGTTGGTGTTCGTTTGTCAAAGTCTAAAGGAATGGATACCGAGGAGGGAGATCCATCTTACATACCTTAGCAACCGAGCACTAAAGGTAAATAGTCTGCTGTATCTAGATTGAGAAAGAAGAGAATGGCAATGCCATACAAGAAAAAAGGCAAACGTCAAAGGCTGATTCTGATGAGCACTCAACTGCCTTCTCGAACTCTACCTGCAACAGATTCTGCTATAGCCACTGCTACTTTCACCATCTCATTCACTACCACATCGATACCCGTATCAACCTCTCCCATAATAACCACAACCTCACTTCCCCAAACCTCACCCATTCCTATTCCTTTATTCACTACTACAACCACAAACTCTTCCATCCCACATTCCGGCACCTCAACTCTACATGCTTCTACTCTTCAGAGATCGACTCTACCCAGTGTGGGTCTGGAAAAACAGCTAGCTAGTTTGAACAAGATGGTACTTAAGTTGGTTGCTGCTAATGACCTGAAAACAAGCCAGATAAATCAACTGATGACCGAAAATGTTGCTCAAAGTAAACAGATAGTCTATTAAACTAAAAGAAACAATGCAAATGAACTGGCAACTGTTAGCACACATGAGACCATTCAAGCTCAAAATCAGCTGATAATCATATCAAACGAGAAGATTAAGAAGCTTGAGAAGAAGAAACAAAACATCTTGTTGAGATTGAAAGTTAGAAAGGAAGATACCTTAAAGATAAAAGGAAATGGAGATGGAGATGGTGATGTGATGATGATGACTCTGTTGATGATGAGTCAGATGATGAAAATAATGAGGATGTTACCAATGAAATTGATAAAGAAAAGGACAAAGATGAGAGTGAGGATGAAGATCAAGAAGAAGGTGAAGGAAAAGCACCAGCTTCAACTCAATCAGATAAAGAAAGAAGAACAAAGAAAAATCAAGACCTAGTAGCCTCATCCTGTGCTCCACATGGAAAAAGAAGATCAAGGTAAAGATTCATGTACTGCTTAAAATGTCATTGTAACTTGTACTTGTTTGTATTGACATGTATTAAGTTAATGCTACTAAATGTTGAATTACGTTGAATGCTTTGATGTTTATTAAACTGTGTTGTGATAACCATTCTAACCAGTAGATAAATCAAAGCAAGTTGATGAACTCGATGTTGAACCACTCCAGCAAGTGATGACTCAGTTTAATATGATCTTGGATTTATAGGGAAAAGTCTGAAGGTCAATTAGTTATGCACCAGAAGAGGGGGAGATCATTCATGATTTATCTGATGAACAGCTGGCTGAGATGTTCAGATTAAACCCAGATGAGATTGTTTAAGATGCACCTGAAGTAGATGTTATGAGTGATGAAGAACTTCATGGTGTCGATGATGTGGAAATAGAAGATGTCACATTTGAACATTATCATAAATATACGAATGAAGATGGTGAAGAATTACCGTATTTGGGAGAAATGTTTGACAATGAGACGTTTGATAAAGTTAATGAGAAGGTGATTGAGAAAGATACAGCTAAATAATCCATTAAAGTCGAAGACACATAGATTGAACAAAAGAAACTAGAATGGTTTACTTGTTTTCCCAATCTCAGAAATCAAAGAGAACCACCAAAATAGGATGTCTACACAAAACTGTATAAAGTCAAGAGGCATCAGAAGGTTTCTGGAAAGATCATCAGCTGGGCTCACTTTGAAAATTTAAATGTCTATGCCGTAAAGAGAGAAAATGGAGTAGAATACTATAAACATCCTCATGATTTAAAGACACTCCCGGGTTATGAACTAAATAGATTGGCCTATCTGAATCTTTTGTATGCTGATTCAAGATATATTTCAGGATGGTATGAGAGGGCATTGAAGAGACAATACTGGCCCAAATGGGTGAACTTCAAGCCTTAACAGCCATGACGATTTTTAAGCAAAATGGAGACTGATCAAATTTCTGGAAGGCCAAAGGTTGTTCTTAAGTGGAAACCTCCGAAGACTATGACTAAGATTCCACTGAGAAATATGCCACAAGATTTCTCATGCTACTTTAAATGGTGGTATTATGATTGGAGGACTAGCGAAGCAGTCATTATGCTAAATCAAAAAGGGAAGATAGAGATGATCAGGGTATTTGACCCAATGTGGTTGACCAACCTATCGGAGGATGATGTCTATACTCTATACAAGTGGCCACTATTCTATGACACTCTGGACATCATGCAAGCTCTACAGTTCCAACATGTGATCAGACTTTGTTTTGCATTTGAAATCCATGCAGGAGTGTCTAAGGAATAAAAGTATAAGAAGTTTACTGAGTTTTTGAAGAACGTTAGACGTTAGAATGAACTAGGTCTAAGGGGGAGTTTATTGATACATTATGTACCCAGTTCATTATATTTATTAATGTTTATGTATTTCAGTCGTATTGATATTGAATGCTAGGGTATTTTAGTAATTTCATATGTGTTTGCGTGTTTATTTACTATTAGGTTTATCGTAATCTTATATTGTTTATATATACGCACTTGACTGAATAATATATATGGGCTTGCCGTAGTTATTCATGGTAATGAGTTAATAATGACTCAGTAGTGTGTTTGACTTAGTCTTATGATTATCCATGCTAATGGACCATGCTTATGGACCAATAGCACGACTGAACCAGGTGATTGGCTTAGTCGCATGACTGAGTTATAAGATTGACTCAATTATACGGTTGAACCAATCGGATAGTTCAGTCGCGAGTATGGATCAATCGTATGACTAAGTCGCACGACTGAACCATGCTTGTGGCTCAGTCATACGACTATATACTTCAACCTATAAATACCACATAATTCATGGAAAAACATAACACTTTGATTTCCTACATACCCTAGCCATCCTGAGCGTTTTCCAGAGTTCATCCAACTTCACAGTTCGTCCTAGATCAATTCCTATTTGTTCTAAACGTTGTTTAATCGTTAGTTTGATCAGGGTTTACGATGTCACTAATTGGATCGCCATTCAAATAGGATTTTGTACTATTTGATTTGGTTTTACGTTGAATCTGTTGGTACTCAGTACGTACACGATCCTAACAATATGAACTAGAACAGGAAACACTTTGGCAATGGTGGATTCACCCAAGGGAAGGAAGACGACGGTAGAGGGTGGCAAGACATCTGCAATCGAGGTGATGGTGAAAGTGTGTGGTAAGTGCACGAAGAATCACATGGGGATTGGAAGTAGGGATTGAACATCTGCTTCAAGTGCGGGAGGCCTGGTCATGTGGAGAGGGAATGCAGGATCTTGAGGTGTTATAACTGCGGCGAAGAGGGCCATATGAGCAGCGAATGCAAGAAGCCGAGGGCTGAAAACTCTAAGGCAAGGAAAGGGACTGAGAAGAATAAGGAGGGGCAGAGAGCTAAAGCTTAGGTATTAACTATGACCATGGAGGAGGCTAGGATGGACCCCTACGTTGTTTCAGGTACATTTCTAGTAAACCAAACTGCTGGCTCTATGGTTTTTGATTCTGGTGCTAGTTGAAGTTTCATGTCTACTTCCTTCTATGATAAGTTGCCTACTAGGAGTAGAAAGATTGATGAGCTCTTTGATGTAGAATCTGCTATTGGAAAGTCTACCATGATTTATTATGTGGTAGAGGATTGTGACATAGAGTTGGAAGGCCATAGGTTCTCTTCTAGGTTGTTTGTGATGCCCTAAGGTTGATCTGACGTAGTCCTAGGGATGGATTGGCTAGCAGCCTACGAGGCAACGATCGTGTGTCAGAAGAAGATGATTCAATTGATGGCGCCCGATGGGAGTCTGGTGATGATTTATGGTGATAGGGTTCGCATGGTCCCGAAGTTATTTCGATGGTGGTGGCATAGAAGTGCATAAGGCGTGGATACGGTGCCTATCTAGCCTACATGAAGGGTATGGATGCGATAGTGCCACAACTCTTCAAATTTGTTCCCAGAGGATTTATCAGGTGTGCCACCTGATCGTGAGATTGAGTTCCAAATCGATCTGATACCTGGTGCCTAATTTGTTGCTAAGGAACCGTATCATCTGGCTCCATCTGAGATGAAGGAACTGATGACTCGGTTGCAAGAGTTATAGACAAGGGTTTCATTCGACAGAGTATATCTCCATGAGGTGCTCTGGTCTTATTTGTAAAGAAGGATGATAGTATGAGGATGTATATTGACTACCATGAGCTTAACAAGTTGACGGTGAAAAATCAGTATCCGTTACGCGGATTAATGACTTGTTTGATCAACTCCAAGGTGCCAGTTGGTTCTCGAGGATAGATCTCCGATCTAGGTACAATAGTTGAAGGTGAAGGAGCAGGACATTCCGAAGATAGCTTTTCGCATGTGTTATGGACACTATGAATTTCTCGTGATGTCCTTTGGTTTAACCAACGTGCCAGCTGCTTTTACGGACTTGACAAATCAGCTGTGTTTGCCAATGTTGGATAAATTAGTGATTGTGTTCATTGATGATATCCTGATTTATTTGAAGAGCAAGGAGGAACATGTTGGTCACATTCGGGAGGTACTGGAGATGCTGAGAAGGGATAAGCTATATGCCAAGTTCTCTAAATGCACGTTCTGGTTAGGAGAGGTTCAATTTTTGGGCCATTTTTTAATCCTGAAGGGATCATGGTGGACCCAGCAAAGATTGAAGCGGTGATGCAATGGAAATCTCCAAAGACGCCATCCAAGATTCGTAGTTTCTTAGGTTTATTGGTTATTACAGGAGGTTCATCCAAGATTTCACCAATATAGCTTCACCATTGACCAAGTTGACCCGTAAAGATGTGAAGTTTATATGGGGTCAAGAGCAAGAAAATGCTTTCAAAGAGCTAAACACAAGGTTGACTCAAGCTCATGTCTTGACATTGCATGAAGGGATCGAAGACTTGGTTGTTTATTCGGATTCTTCTTCTTTAGGATTGTGTTGTGATGATCTAGGTAGGTTGAACCCACCTAGATTACATTAGCTTATTTTGTCTTGTATGTAATAGGTCTAATATTAGATGATTTACATATATGTAAGTAATGTTTAGTTAGTTTTATCTTTGTTTCGCTCTGACCCAGCGAAACTACGAGCGAATCTATAGATTCGCTCGTAGTCATCTGATAAAGGTCACCCGGCGAATCTGTTGTTCGCCGCCGGGTGAACTTGCATTTCTGGTCAGGGTAGTTTCGCTCCAGCGAAACTATCAGTGAATCCAGCACTGTTTATATATTTGCAACTCTTGTAACTTTGGAAACAAGTTTTGCAGAACCTTTATCAAAATACACTTTTGCATTACTGTTTTCATAGCACTTCTGGACTGGAATTGCATTAGTTTCATATCATTGAGCCTTTATTTGTTAGTATTATTTGAGTTTGGATCTTATGGC
>BJCO01768390.1:0-11367 GCA_018326465.1 Flaveria floridana | reverse complement strand
TATATATAATTATGTATTTTATATCTAACATACATGAAAGTATATGTGTCATAATAAATGAAAGAAATCCTAATACAATCAAACTCATGATAACAACACCTATAAAAGAAATAGGAATTGAATGTGTATGAGGCTTAAATATATAAATAAGGAATATAAAAAGATTAATCTAAAATAGATGCAAATTTATTGGATGTAGTGTGAGGGTATCAGTTGTGCCTCTTAGGTAATAATCCAGATTGCCTCGTGAAGGTGCACACGGTCTCATATTTGCTATAATCAACTGCAATGAATGACGTATGTCATTGCACTTTTGACACGTTCAATGTATTTAAACAAAATAGGAGGAACAACTCAAATCAATTTTAAAGAACACAACCGCTTGCAAGGGGAAAACCCGAGACTTCTATACCCCGCGGCAACACGCGGGGTCTCACACACTAGTGTATATATATGAAAATACTCTTTTTATCAAAATATTTTCCTTACTCTTGTACGTGAGCACGCATCAGCTATACAATAAGGTGGTACTTTCTTTCCTTCTTTAATGTATGCCTTTGTTCATTTCGTACTCTTTAACTTTATCTTTCACTGTCTATGTGGACCAATGAGCAATACCCTAAATTATATGTGCGGGAAAACTGGTGCTGGGCCTCTGGTCTATCAAAAGACTATGATCACTATATACAAGGTTGACCTAGTCACCTAGGGTATGCTGCAAGGTCCACCAATCTCAATTGATTGGCCCTGTGTGCCTCCTTTGGGGTAGCTAACCCGCATCATAGTTAAGCTAACGACAATATGGTCGTGCGCCTCCTATATGCTTGCAAGACTTTTTAACATTTTAATTAAGTTCCACTTCTCTTTATCATTACTCTTTCACTTTGTTAAGGATAATACTTGCATTTACAATCATAAACACACCACATAAGTCACACAATGATAATTACTATGATCATAGGAACAACTTATAATAATGCAATATTATAGCAATTAAAAACCCTAAAGTCAAACTTAGGTCAAACTCTAATGATTCTATTTTTCTCAAAATTTCAGAAAATGTTCTAAGTGTTCTAGGCGCATGAGCACTATGCAGGCGCATGAGGCCTGTTTAGGCGCATGGGCACTATTTGGGCGTTTCATCACTTAGGCGTCTGGACCATCTCAAACGCATGGTAACTATTTAGGCGTCTAGGTTGTACTTAGGCGTCTGGGACTAAGTCTTAGACGCATGGGCTACTGTTCAGGTGCATGGGTTTGCGCTTAGAAATTCTAAGGCATTTCCTAGGCGGTTGGGGCACTGTTTGGGCGCTTGGGCCCTGTATGGGCGCATGGGCTGACTTAGGAACTTTCTAAGAAAGTTTTAGGCGGTTGGGACACTGTTTAGGCGGTTGGGCTACCTGTTTAGCATATTTCTAACATATTATCAGCCCCAATCATTCTCCTTATATATTCTAAGCTTAATAACACCATTCTAAGTATAACTAACACATAACAACCATAAAAACATCATCATACACACATATATACATACGGGTATTCAAATAAACTTTGTAAAAATGGTTTTACATACATTTTCAGCCCCAAAGAATATTTAAAACATGTGAATAACGGGGTCTAGAACTCACCTGGTGTATCAACCAAGCACAACTCTTCCAAACTTGTGTGCACAAGAGTTTAAACTCATAAAACAAGCATAACACATCATCAAAACACAAACAACACTTATAAATCAGTTTCTAAGGTGGAGAACCTCAAAGAACCGAACCAATTAACATAAAACACTTACCTTCGAACTCTTTCTTCTTCTTCTCTCTAGAAGTCCGAAGCTTTCTGCTCTTTCTCTCTCTCTAATCCAAATAAAAAAGGTGAAAAGTAACATGGAATGGGCGGCCATATTTCTTTTGTACAAAATAATATTAATCTTTGCACTTTTGACACATTTAACCCCTCCATTTGGGTTAAATGGAATTTTCCACTTTTAGTCTTCATTTTACCACTTTTTATAATATCCGGGCATTACAACTTCCTTGTTGAATACCAATACAACATTTAAGTATCTGATGATGTCCATCTAGCTCCTATGTTCATATTCCATTTGATCACTAATCCTTATCATATGGAGTTGTCACATCACCATTAAGACATAAGCACTAATCAACACAATGCAATCTTATCAGGATGCATGTATTATTTTAAATTCACCATTACATAAATCTAAGCATAATATTCAATTTACCTTACACGAATATACTAGCTTTCCCTCATTATGTATCATAATACGGCGTCTAAATATGAGTGACATCATTTTTTGAACATTCGCCTTCACTTGCTTATTTAATCATCCAATTCTATAATTTATTTAACTATAATTAATTGTGAATTACTTTTCATGGTCGCTATTGTTCTATTAGACTAATTGACATAAGACTATCTAGAAGTGTACGCCTTCAACAATTTCTAGTTAACACTACCAATCTACGCCTTAAGTTTAGGCAAACAGAACAACTGATAAAGCAAAATATAATTTGAAAAAGTAAATTCTTAATGGCATTAGTTAAATATGATTAACCTTTTACATGGTTATTTTCTATCATATACTTAACACGTATCTAACTCCTCTTATCCGTCACAACACTACTTGGTTTATTTGGCAACCTGCGTAGTCTTCCCAACTTAGTTTAAGTTTACACACTAACTGATAATGTCTAATTCACTTAAACTATGGCTCTGATACCAACTTATAAAGCCCGCCTCCCGGGCTATCCAGGGAGCGTTACGTACGAAAATATAGAACACATAGTAATAATGGAGTTCACATCGGAAGTCTAACTTTGATTATATATCAAAATATACATTATATTTGTCATGATAGATAATACCATTACATCGGTTTAACTATATTAGAAATCTGAATCTTCAATAGCGCTCTAGACCTCTATTTTCTTGTAAACTAGCCCGTAATCTCCAATTTTTGTAATCTCTTGGCACCTAGGATGTGTGTCCATAAAATAGAAAATATTTGGGACTCAACATAAAGCTTGTGAGTTCATGAACATAGCATTCTTCAAGATTCAAAATATATTAATATTGACTATTGCATATGTAAGGCCTCGTTCCCAGACACCTCACAGTTGGTCATTCATCGCACATAAATCGCACATTTATTTAAAACATTACAGCGGAATCATTTAACTAAAATCATTTTATATATTAATAACTGCTTTTGCAAAATAATACAACATGGTTACAAAAATATCATTCATTGCATTACATCATAAAAGCGTCATTTTACATAAAATGGATGCCATCCAAAATAATCCAGTTAGTTGCCCCGTGCCATCCTCAGCAACTCTTACCTGCCTACTAGAAAATACATAAAAGTCAGCGTTGCTGAGTGAGTTCTAGTTTTTATAAAATATAAATTACCTTTCGCTCGTTAAAACATTTTCTTTACTATAGCACATGGTCACACATCGTACATTTCGTTCTTATCGCACGTTTCGTTCTTATCGCACGTTTCATTCATTTCGTTCATATCGCACATTGTATACGTTTCGCACTTTTCGCACTTTTATTATTATCTTTCACTGAATCTAGATCCTGTCAAGCTTTACCCTCTTCATGGCACGCAGCCACGATTACTGAGGTCGAATGACAAGGATCCCATATCGCACGTATGGAACATCACTAAGACTGACTACCCTGTGTGTTTGAACTCTCATGAGGTAGCCAAGATCGCACGCTATATAACACACAGTTAATACCACATTGCACGTATGGAGCAGTCACCAAGACCGACTCCCACTGTGTGTGAACCCTCATGAGTTAGCCAAAATCGCACGCTATTCCACACACAGTTCAGATGGAGTTGTGAACCTCTTTCCATTTTTCTTGCAAGGCTTTCATTCATTCATTAAGTTCCACTTCTTATTGTCTTATTTCTTTCACTTTGTTAAGATAATAATTTACGTATATTAACATAATCTCACTACATGAATCCACGTAAATAATACGTATTAAGGAACAAACTTACATCACACATCATCAAACATCATCATGCATCATCACACATCATCCTGTAGGGGTTTGTTACACCATTTTCAGCTTGTTTAACCATTTAAACTAAAGAAACGCAGCGGAATGTACTACTTTAAAACATGTTAAAGTTTCTAAAAATTATCTTTCTAATGTGTAAAACAACAAACCCATAACATAAGGATTTTTATTATGTGAAAAACTAGCATACGATATAATAAGAACATCCAAAAACATGACATAATCATTCCAAGATACTACTTTTCTGGATGCTGTCAAAACCAACCAAAAGAAGGCTGAAATAAGTTTGAAAATGGCCAAGACTTCAAGGTTAGAAGTCCTCAAGTGTTCATTCCCATAAGCCTCTAAGCAAACATCATAGTTGCTAGGATTTGCACCAACTTTTATTCTTTTTGTCCTTTTGACACTTTTAACCCCTCAACTTTGGGTTAAATTATATTTCCTTCTTTTATTCACGTTTGTTATTTCTTTCTCGTCTATTAAAAATATCCGGGTGTTACAGCATCAAGCAGATACAAGCATGACAAACATATGGAAACAGAGTAAGCACGATATAAATTCACATAACCAAGCTATGTATACAAACTTCACTGGCTAAAGCAGAATCATACAAGCAGCTCTCAAGCATCCTATCAAGTATTGCCATATATCATAGATGCTATTGAGAGTCAACTCTTTAATTATTACCAGTTATCAGAACATCACATCCCGTTTTAGAAAAAAGTTCAGAAGAACTCACCTGTTTAGTAGTTGTCCAACAGTTGATAAACCTTTCCTAGTACAATCTGGTAATATCTCTAGGTATCGATACATTTTAAGTAATCTTAGGTTGGGTAATGGTACAACTAACTAGTTATTATAATGATTGGGTATTGGTTTACACTACCTTGTTTAAGTATGGGTGATCAGTCCATGCCTAACTAAGGCTAGGCTACCCAATACCCACCCCTAACAATAACTCTAACGCCTAAAAATAATAATACTAATAATACTAAAACTACTCCTAATAATAATAATAATCTTAAATAAAAAATAATTAACTTAACATAAACTTAAATGAGAACATAACTTAAAACTATCTACGGGAATTTGATTTAGAGTCTCCCTACTCGCTTTCCTACCCGAGCTCTAAAAACGACTAATAACAATACCCAATGGGGTATCGATTACTCGGGATTCTCTTTATACTAGAGCGTTCCCAAGAAAACTCATAATTTAAATTCAACCTTAAGGTCTCTATTTATAAGTAAGGAAGCAAGCAGACGGGTGAAAAGTTAAGCAGGCGCTGTGAGAGGCAAAATTGACGTGTCTGCCTGCTAGCTTAATTATTTTTTTAATAATATTATTATTATATCATTATAATTAATTGAGCTGCTTACTTTATTTTTCTCTTATAACTTTTAAAATATAACTTCTTATAAAATTTCAAATATACCATTGAGACGAGCTTATTTTTCTCTACAAGTCGATCCAAGTTTTGTTAAAAACAGAGCACGTTTAAATATAATATATTATTATATTTATATATATTTAAACGGTCTCTTACGACACTAAAACTCGTCAAAACCTTTAAATTTACAGGTAATAATTTCACTTATTACTTACTCGTTTAACAATATACAAAATGTAAAGTTTATATTTATTTTATTTTAACTATTACGTCTGACCCTAAAAACCTAGGATGTTACAACAATATACATGAATAACAATATATTAGTGTTTGGGTTGAATAACTTAATTGGGCAACCCGTGGCTCACCAACCAGGCTATCGATTAACACCTTGTAATACATGAGATTTGGAAGGTTACAGAGGCTACAAATGAATCTTCCACTGCCTTGAATCACCCAGTAATAGCATGTGCTATCCTTCTTAACAGTAGACAACCACCGTTATAACTTGGGTCACGGAAAGGCGAATACCAACTGCCCACCATTCAATTTAGGTAAACAAACCCCAACCACCACCATGCAAACACTATGGGCAGCGGGGCCATCACCGACACACACCGGACGGTACACCGGTAGTTCCTTCCATGACGGCAGCTAGGGTTCCCCTTCCTCAAACAAATCCTAACCACCACCATGCACACCGCGGTGACGGTATCACCAACTCAAGGTTTAGATATTCTAGTGGCCAAACAACCAACTCAAGAAAAACAATTGCTACCAATGGTCCTTAGTTTAACTGGTTAAGGTGAGGTACCCAAAATACTTAGAGTTGAGTCTGGTGGTTTTCTCAGCAATGAGTTTCCTCCTGAGAGGGTTGGGGGTGCGGTCCCGGCTGAAAAATGGATAGGTGGGCCCGATTAAGATAACACATATCCTCCGAAGCAGTGTCGTACATTTGCTGTTAAAAAAAACAATTACTGCTCAAGTTGTTCTTTTCATATATAGCATAATAAACAAAAACTAATATAGTAATACAAAAGGTAAAAGACCTATAATAATTAGCATAAATTATTAATACAGGTTAACAATTCAACCTGTTTTTAAGCAGATCAACTCTAACACAAGTTATTTTTTCAACGAGTTAACCCAAACCTGACCTGTCTTTTAAACGGATTGTATTTCCCAACCCAAAACCTGTTTTTCTTCGTGTTGGGTTCGGATTCGGGTTTGTGTCAGGAATTGTCACCCCTAGTCACTTTCAAAACTTTTGTCATGAGCGGTCCGATTCAGGTGACAAAACATTGTAGCATCTGAGAAAAAGGTGGAGGTAGAGATGGAGGAGGACGAGGTGGCGGTGGGGGAGGTACCGATTGCTAGTGTCCGTGCAAAGAACTAACGTCAAAATGTTGCCGCAAACATGCGCATTTAAGGGGACGTTGATAACATATATAACTTTGTATAAGAAAAATAAATCCTAAACATTGTTTATAACATTTGAAACCTTGTAGAAAATGACGGAATACTGCGTTGCGACGGGGAACAAAAGCTGGCAAAACAACTAACATTGAACGTCGGTGCAACCAGCATGTTGAAGGGACATTGATCACATGCGTAATTCTCTATATAAGAAAAACAAAACCTAGATGTCACTAAAAACATTCAAAACCTAGATGTCACTAAAAACATTCAAAACTCTAGATGAAAAAATGAAACTATAGAAAACTCGTACATTGTGATGAGGCCGTTGATAATATTACGATCTTTATGTAAAAGACGAAGTTGTTCAAAAAATTCGCGTCGAAACGTTGATAAAAATAAACACACCGTACAGAAATAAATGCTGATAAAGGACATAAATGTGGATTTTATAAAATACTATTTTTTTAAGTGGTAAAAGGTAAAAGGAAATAAATAAACTACTAAAATCAAAACATTGACAACTTGTACATTCATGCTTTGATGACTAGTGAATTGTGAGACACAACTTTATTTTGAAAGAATTCAAAGAAATTTACAATAAAATGTAGATAAAAATAAAAAAATAACAATATAATTGAAATTTATAAAATATAAAATTTTAAATATATAGGAGGAAAAAAAAGAAAAAACAGAAAAAATAATGAGAGTCAAAGAAACAGCATAAAGTGTACTTATAGTGAGGTGGTCAAAAAATAATTTCAAAATAACATGATTAAAAATGAAACTTTAGATTAGTAGACGTTTCAAAAAATTATCTTTCTGCCATCAAAATGTAGTGCAGTGAATTCAATGCATTTAATGCTTTCATTTTGGGTTTTATGATATCAGTAATGCATTATTTTGAACCTAGTAAACATACACTCGAAACACCAACGATTCAAGTTACTAGATAAGCATCTCTAAACACTAGGTAATCTAGCATCACTTCTAAAACAAACATCCAAATACCCCCATCTCTCTCTCTCTTCCTTGCACTAGGCTCAGATCATCATTCACCATACAAGAAACTTTCTGCATAACATATGTCCAACAAAATAAACATAGTCCGCACTTGGCAAGGTCACCTAGATGAAGTAATAATTTAGTTTAGGAAAAAGAAAACAACACATTGCAGATAGAAATAGATCTATACAATGCAACGGCTATGATCATCTTGTCCGCTCATCAAGTCTGTATCTGGTTGGTGTCAAGTGCATCTTCGTATGCCGCTGTATGAATTCCAAGAGCAGCTCTGCCGGATGGGTCAAGATTTTTGGACCAAGATGCATCCCACTCTACTGCTTTAGCAGTGCTGCATGCCACACTTGGCCCACCTGGAACTGTTAATCTTGCTGCATTCTGCTTCAAACACCGTCATATATATGTTACAAGGAGAGTACATATATATCAGAGCTATTTAAAAAGAAAAATTATCTTGGTAGGACCTTGGGGAAGAACTTTTCAAAGATTTTCCGATAGTAGTATGCTTCTTTCGTTGCAGGGGTGTTTTCAGGGTAAACAAAGTTGGCATTTGCTAACATCGAATCAGTAACCTGAAAACATAACCGTCTTACTACTGCTTGAATGATAAATTATATATAAAATCACAAGTAACAACACCAGTTTAGTTTTGAGGATGACAGACCTGTTTGTTTGCATGATCCTTCAAACCGTCTATCCAACTGTATCCAACTCCATCACTGAATTGTTCCTTTTGTCTGTACAATATGTGCTGGTATGGAAAGAAACCAACTAGATTTCAGGAAAAAAAATAAAAAAAAAAATGGAAAATTGATAAAAGGAAACAATATATACCTTTGGCAAATACGGTTTCTCATCATCATCAAATGCATTGCGCAATACCCATTTCTCAATCCGCCCAATATCACGCTGAATCTATTATGAAAATTATATGATATTATTTTATTTTCAAAACATAAACAAGTGAACAATTCTTTTATGATACATTTTGGATGCAACTAAAGCAAGAATAGCAGTCAATTTTTACCATCTTCCACTTTGGGTCGATGCTCATTGCAACATCAATAAACTCCTTATCTAGAAATGGCACACGAGCCTCAAGACCCCATGCTGAAGTAGATTTGTTTGCCCTCAAGCAATCATACAGATGAAGATTCTTGATCTAAATGATGAAAACAGACACATAGACAATAAAAACTAATATGATAGAAAATATATTCCATGCATTTATGAAGGTAAGGATAAAATTGTAAATTTTAAATTAAATAAATAACCTTTCTGCATGTTTCCTGATGAAACTCTTCCTTGCTGGGAGCCTTGTGGAAGTACAGGTAGCCACCAAATATTTCATCTGATCCTTCACCAGAAAGAACCATTTTTACTCCCAAAGACTTGATTTTGCGTGACATGAGAAACATCGGCGTGCTAGCTCTAATAGTCGTTACATCATAGGTTTCAATATGGTAAATCACCTCTTCAAGTGCATCAATCCCTTCCTGGTACACTTAGCACATGAACAATGTATATGCTTTGGAATTAGTTTTAGATAAGAAATTACCTGGACGGTAAAGTAGAACTCATGGTGGCGGGTACCAAGATAATCAGCTACCTCTCTGGCAGCAACCAAATCAGGAGAACCCTGAAAGAAGAAACTAAAAATTGAGAGAATATAGAATTTTATCTGGTGGCAAATTAAAGAGTTGATGATGGATGACATGTAAGGTTATTGAAAATTTAGATAAATGTCTGCTTAATAAATAAAAAAATTAATATTGACCTTCAACCCAATACAAAAAGTATGCAACTGTGATCCCCACTGACAATAAGCTTCAGAATCAACCAAATGGCGTGAAGCAACAGCAGCAACAAGAGATGAATCAAGACCTCCAGAAAGGAGGACACCAAACGGGACATCAGTCATGAGCCTTTTAATCACAGCCTGTATAAAAAATGAAACTTGCATTCTTACTTGTGTCCAGGTATATGAAATTGATATATATTCAAATCTATGGACTCTTATATGGTTGATTGGTTGTACACATATATAAAAGGTTTTATGGAATGAACTCAAAATATGTTTCAAATCTTTGACTGGCAAATAATAAAAACAGTCACATTCATATTTCAGAACAAACTCCACAGGGAATATACAAAAATTGACAGACCTTTTCAAAGGCATGACGCAGAACAAGGGCGTCATACGGAGTTGAAGGGATGCATTCTGAATACCATGGGGGGTTATACCACCTTCTCAATCCACCTGTTATGTTATACACAAATGTTTTATCTTTATTTTAACTTTGATAATAGAGGAAACCAAACACTTCCATGGAACGTGCATGATTTATGTATGATTAAGGATGTGAGTTTGCGTACCAGTTTTGCTAGAATATATATGCCCAGGAAGGAATGTCATGAACTGTTCACAGTCATCACTCAAGGCCTTCATTTCTGATGCAAACCACACAGAACCTGAACAACAAGTTATAAGCAACCAACAAATAGTAGCTCCTTTAACATGAACCAATAAATGGCAAGGTAAAGCAAATAACTTCAGAAAATGAACAGCGTTACATACTCACTTTTATGTTTTAAAAATGGATAGACATACCATCAAGGCCCCAACCCATGTAAAGTGGTGTGATCCCTATAGCATCCCTAGCTGCTATATAACTTTTATCACGGGTGTCAAGAAGCACAAAAGAGAACATTCCATCCAGCATATGAACAAAGTCTTCACCATACTCTTCATACTAGCAAACCGAAAGCCAAGTGGTAAGCGTTATGCACCAAGAATAAGAAGTTAAAATAATGTACTTTGTATATCTTTTGAAGATTTCTTTGGGCAATATGTGATATGTCTACTTCTTCTGTCTGCACGTACAAGTTATAAAAGCTACTTACAAGATGGGCAATCACTTCACAGTCGCTTCCGGTATTGAACTTATGAGACTTGAGCTGCTCTCTCAATGCTTTGTGGTTGTAAATCTCCCCGTTAACCTGAAGTGACAAAACAACAATTGGCTAAGAATCATTTGATGACAATTAAGATGTCTTGATCTGAAAAAACATGTATGTAAATAGATAAAAGTGAAGGTACCGTGACAATAATCGTTTTGTCTTCATTATAGAGTGGCTGATCACCAGAAGCAGGATCCACTATGGCTAATCTTTGATGAGCAAGATAACAGTCTTCCTCACTGTGGAGCCCACTCCAGTCAGGACCTCTGTGGCGCAACCTGACACAGTGAAGAAATCATCATACAGAGCAAGCATATGAGTTGGCATTTGTTGAATCAATAATACATACATGTAGATGTAGATGTAGATGTAGAAAGGAGGCATTGATTACCTTGTAGAGAGTTCAATGATTCTGGCCCTTTTGGCCTGAGAGCAATCGACGCAACCAAATACCGCAAGTATTCCACACATAACGGTGGTGGTGGTGGTGGTGGTGGCGGTGGTGGTGGTGGTGGTGG
>BJCO01768386.1:0-12536 GCA_018326465.1 Flaveria floridana | reverse complement strand
ACTAGTCTTACACTCTTCAATCTCATTTTTAAATACATGCAATAGACTCAAAAACTCTCCTCTCTCTCTCATTGTTTATGGAAACAAGCAGCAAAGAAGAAGGGGTTTAGGAGCTTTCTTTATGGTGTTTCTTCCTAACAAGAAGGTGCTTTTGCAAAGAGCTTGGGGTATACAAGCTTGAGGGATCCTTTCCTTGGAGCCTTGGCTGAAATTTCAGCTTCTAACATCCATTTTCTGTTGACTTTTTGCTGCTGGGAAGGTAGTTTTTCACAGCTCATTGTAGCTGTGATTTCATGTACTTTTACATGTGTTCATAGCTTGCTTATTCACATATAAGATCCCCTTTTTCCTTGGGTTTGTTTACACTTTAAAACATCAAATAGAACATGAAATTTTCAGCTTATAAACAATGTTATAAAGCTATTATTCCTCTGTGTTTTCAGAAAGTTTTAATGGTTAAACTTGTTTTGTGTTCTATCAAACCCAACAGTAATTCCTCTTGCATTGCTTCAACCCAATTATTGTCCTTTAAGGCTTCTTCCACTTTCTTGGGCTCAATTTGAGAGAGGCAGCATGAATACAAGCAGACATTCCCTTGATGGGTTTGACTCCTTGTCTTTACTCCCTCTGTGACATCCCCAATGATGTTCTCAGTTGGGTGGGTGTTGTGGATCTTGAGCCTAGAAATCACATCTAGTTGCATAGATAGATCCAAGTTAGAGATGCTTTGCTCAGGATTGTGGACACCTCCACCAGCTGTTGTCTCACATTCATTCAATGAGGAATGATTCAAGGAATGTGTGATAGCATTAGTTATGAATTGCTATGAAGAAGGATCAACAGTTTCCTGTTCTTCCATGTCACTATCTTTATCAGCTTAGTGTTGAATATTGAAGGTGTCAGTTGGGAAAGTAAGGTGTCAGTTAGTGAAGTTTGGGGTTCATTTGGCTGACAACTTATTGATGCTCCATTGGTTATAGAAATGGTGAGACTCTCAGGATTACTAGCTATGGGAGCTTGATCTTCATGTGTTCTTGGAGATCTTGGAAGTGGCCTTGGCAACTCAAATATTTGATCTTCATAGGAGCTTGATCTTCATGTTCCACCTGTTTTTGACAAGTGTTTGTGTTAAAGTTTCGATTTTTCATCATAGGAAGATTAGGGTTCGTGAAAATTCATATTTTTGTGTCAAAGTGTTCAAAAATTCGACTTTTTCCCGCAATAGCAGTCTCAGTCGCACGATTAGCTCAATCGCACGACTAAACCTCATTCGCATAGTTCAATTGCAGGACTAGACTCATCCGCACAGTTCATTCGCACGGTTGAGTTATTCCAGTCGGTTGACCTCAATCATCCTGTTCATTTGCACGACTGAATCCAATCGCACGATTGAAGTCATTCGCATCCTTCAATCGCATGATTGACCCAGTCGCAGTTGCTCAATCGCACCAGTGAATCTGTCTTGTCTCAAGTCAGTTAAAGTTTAAGCAATGGAAGATCAGTTTGCTGTGTTTACTGCCGGTAAAGACTCTCGTATCCAGAATCTTCTTCTTCTAGAGAATGAGATTGGAAATCACAATAAACCGCTAAAGTTGTTGACGTTGGATGAGTATCCTCAGTGGAAACAACTGTTTGAGATCTACTTGAATGGAGTTGACCCTAATCTTTGGACTTCTATAGAGACGTGTTATACTATACCAGTCAGTGCTAATGGGGTGAAGTTGACTTTGGGGGGCATGAATGAAGCTCAGAAAGTTCTACATAACGCTGAAAAGAAAGCGTATGCATTATTGACTATATCGATACCTAAAGACATATTCCATCAATTCTATGAATATAAGCAGTCGAAGAAGCTGTGCGAGGCATTAGAAAAGATATATGATGGGAATGAAACCCTGAAGGCACTGAAGGCTAAATCTCTTAAAAAGGAGTTTGATAATTTCTCACCAATTGGAAATGAGTGCTTAGGTGATACCATTGATCAGTTTTATCATCTGATGAGTGAACTGCATACTGATGGTGTGACCACATCTATGGAAGACAAAGTCTCAAGTTTTCCTGATGGTCTGCCAAACAAATGGGATCCATTTGTGACTAATCTGAGACAAAATGACACTCTTGCCACATTAGACATAAATGACTTTATCTTGAAGTTAAGAGAGGAGGAACTGAGACAAAAATACAAGTCTAAGAAAGCATCCTACGCTCAGAATCCTTGACTGTACAACTCGGTTCCTACTCCAGCATCATCAGGCGCACCACTACAAATAGCGTTTGTGTCTAATTCATCTACTCCTTCCTAAAGTAGTTCCTCGGGAAGTGAAGCATCAGGTTCATCTGGAACCCAATACATAGTTCCTGATTCCAACCCTATCAAGCTAAAGACCAAGAACCATGGTAATGTTACTGTGGAATTTGCCAAAGATCACATGGATCTTTTAGCAGCAGTTGTGCAGTCTTATGATGGGTTAGTTGTTGGGAAGATTGGAAACTATCATCTAGCTGATGAAGATTATAAGCAGGTAGGTGAAACTGAGCTGGAAAGGATGGATATCATGTTGGCGTTAGCCAGTGCTGTTAGAAGGGTTAAGAAGTTTGTGAAGAAGACTGGGCAGAACTTGGTTGAAACTAAAGATACTACTTTTGGATTTGATAAAACCAAGGTCACATACTTCAATTGTGGTAAAAAGGGGCACTTTAAATATGAATGTGTAAAGCCAAAAAAGATAGGTAATGGAAACCTTTTTCCTTCATTCAGCCGTCAAGATAAAGAGAAGACTGGAGCATCATCAAGAAAAGAGTCAAAAGCTATGGTTGCTCAAGGAGATGAAGGACAAGACTGGTCCTTCCAATTAATATCTGAGGGAGAATCAAACGTAGCACAGGTTGATGATTTGGATGACGGATCTGCAAGCGAGGGAGAGATCATAGTTGAGCATGCACTTTCAGATATTGAAGAAGCTATGGATGTTGTAGATCATCTTATGGAAGAAGAGTTGAATGCTGTAAACTCAGAATCTCCAGTCATTGAAGATTCTGACTCTGCTTTTATGACCGATTCATCCAGTTCTGCACAGGTATACTCTAAAGACGAATTATTTGATAAACATGCCTATGATGAATGTGAAAAATTTAGAGAAAGCATTGAGTTAAAATTTGCTAGGTTATTAGAGCACAATGATAATCTGGTAAATGACTTAAAACTATGCACTGAAGCAAACTGCGTTTTAATACAAAATGAGTGCAGTTTTAAGGAAAAGATAGATCTGCTAGGGAAACAACTAAGGGAAACCGAGGTTGTTGCACTAAATCAATAAAATGACATTAAGTTCTATCTAACCACTTTAGAGGAAACTAAAAAGGAAAAAGCAGTGTTGCAAGTCGAAGTTGAATCTTTAAAACAAAAACTGCATAGTGTAGCAAGTTACTCTCACATAGTTTAGAACTTAGTGAAAGAACGAAATGGTGGGGAATGTCTGGGTTATAAAGTATTACGACCACCACATGCAATCCTTTTGAATACTAAATGTAAACCAATAAATAATAACCCAGTTAAGGATTATGTGGTGACTACTCCTCTGGTCAGCGATCCAGAGTTCACAGGTAAAACTGTGCATTCTGTCACTGAACAGAAGGATACTACTTCGGGATTGAAAAATAAGATGCTTAAAGAGGATTTGTGAATTAAAGTTGAAAAGGATAGTGTTGGGTCGGGTTCAAAAACATCTACGTCAGAACCTAAAACTGCTAAACCAACAAACCCTAAACGTGTAAATCATCAAAAATGTGCTCAAATTGTCAAAACAATTAAATTTGCTAAAGAAGGTGAATCATCTAAGCAGGATAAGAAACAGACCAGCTCCGACTAGACTCAACCCCTCATAGAAGTTCTCCTAAAGGGAGATCCTATTTTAACTATGGAAAGAGAGGACATATTTCTCCAAATTGTCCTCATTATCAGACACCCAGAAGAAAAATTGAGATTTTTGATGAAAAACCAAGATTTTTCAAAAATAGATCTAATACTCCTCCAAGACACCAGAGTCAACACAGACAAGCTTAAAGTGAAGCTATGTTGCCTAAGGCTAAACCTAGGACTATTAGTGAACCAAAAGTTCATACTATAATCCAATCATCTGTTTACCACAAGCAGACCTTACACAAAACTGGTTTATGGAAAGAAAAATCAAGTAACGTGTCTGACAGTGAGGACAAGAAGAAGAAAGACGTGTCCTTGTCCTCTGAAGGTCAGTGGGTTGAGTTCTGGATGAGTGATATCTATGGGAAACCCAAGCCAGTAAAGGCTTGGGTCCCCAACCTGAACTAATAATTTCCATTTTTTATGCAGGTTGTCCGCTACAACGCTATCACTAATACCTGGATTATTGATAGTGGGGCTTCCAGGCACATGACTAGGAATTCGTCTCTCCTTTTCAATGTCAAGCAAATTAAAGGGGGACACGTATCGTTCGCAGGCAACAAAGGAGGTTACATCACCGCTCAAGGAGAAGTGAGAAATGAGAAGGTAAAGTTTGACAAGGTAAACTACGTTCAGCAATTGCAAAACAACCTTCTCTCTGTCTCCCAAATTTGTGATAAGGGCTTTAAGGTTGTATTTGACAATAAGAAGTGTTACGTACTTAAGAAGGAGTATGTTATCCCGGAGGAGCAAGTTCTAATGTCGACTTCAAGATATAACGACCTGTATGTCTTGGACCTATCAAAAGCCTCCACAACTGAGTCTACTGCTCAGTGCTTCTTGTCAAAAGCAACTGAAAGGGATTCAGTTTACTGGCATAGGAGAATGGGACACATTAATCCCAGGAAGATGAACTATCTGGTTCAGAATGATCTGGTGGATAGAGTTACAGTCTAGAACTTCCAGCTTCCAAACTTCTGTGTCGCATGCAAGAAAGGGAAACAGACAAAGAAGTCTCACAAGTCAAAGAAAGTTAATTCTATCAAGATTCCTCTTGAGCTTCTACATATGGATCTATTTGGCCCTGTCAGCACAAAGAGCATAGCTGGTGATTGGTACTGCTTTGTGGCGATGAATGATTACTCAAGATTCTCTTGGGTTATGTTTCTGAAAGCGTATTCAGAGACATTTGAATCATTCAAACATCTTGTTACCACATTGGAGTCACTCTACAAGCTAAAAGTTAGGAAAATACGTTTAGACAATGGGACAAAATTCAAGAATCAGTGGATGGAGGCATTCTGTCGTGAGAAAGGGATTGTTCATCATTTCTCTTATGCCTACACTCCACAGATGAATGGAGTTGCTGAACAGAAGAATAGGAGCTTGATAGAAACAGCAAGGACAATGTTAGTCGACTTAAAACTGTCGGTTCAATTCTGGAACGAGGCAGTGGCTAATGCGTGTTATACTCTAAATCGGGTCTTGGCAGTCAAACGTCATGGAAAAACTTGTTATGAGTTGCTCCAGCAACGTAAACCTAACTTGGAGTATTTGGAACCATTTGGCGCACACTGCATGCTGCTAAAGAAAACTCAGACTGGGAAGTTCTGCAAGAAGGCAGAAGAAGGTATCTTCCTTGTATACAGTATACCAGTCAAAAGGGTTTACAATAACTCAACTGGTCAGTTAGAAGTGTGGTGCAATGTCGATGTGCAAAGATACACCACCCACCCTGCGGGAAAAGGACTTTCCTTTTTCTTTGACTATGATGGATTTTTTAAATACTTCAATCTACCTGCTTCCCATTCTGATGATGTGTTGGCTACTCACATGATGTACGATGTACTTAACACTCCTAATCGAGACTTGACATCATCGGCTCCATTAGAAGGTTCTACTAGCCCTTCAGGGGGAGAACTAGAGATAAGTGAATCCTCTGATGATGAAGATGCTGAACCTGCAAATGTGAACCAGGAGGAACAGGTTCCCACTGCTGAAAGTACACCAGCAGCTGATTCTGGAGTAACTAGAACTTCTAAACCTAGTCCTTCAACAGCTATAGAAACTGAACCTGTGATTCCAAACCTGGATGATGAAGTAGCAGTTCCCACAACTCCTGGAACTAGGATTAACGTGAATCATCCCCTGGACAATATCATCGGGGATATTCTCTTGGGAGTTCAGACAAGAAATTAGCTGTACTCTGCTGATTATGCTGTAGTCATGGAAAATGGGTACATACACAATGGGGCATATCGATGTTTTGTGTCTCAAGTTGAGCCCAAGTATGTAAGCGAATCCTTAAAGGATGAGGCATGGGTAGCTGCCATGCAAGAAGAACTTCTACAGTTCAAGAAGTTATGTGTCTGGACACTTGTCAACAGACCAAAAGATGTAAAAATGATAGACACTAAGTGGGTTCTTTGGTGTAAGAAGGATGACCAAGGGGTCATAATCAGAAACAAGGCTAGGCTGGTTGTTCAATGGTTCAAGTAAGTCTAAGGAGTTGACTACAATTAAGTGTTTGCACCAGTGGCAAGGATGGAAGCAATTAGAATCTTCCTAGTCTATGCATCCTTTATGCGAATCAAAGTTTATCAATTGGATGTGAAAAGTGCATTCCTTCATGGTGAGATCCGTGAAACAGTGTACGTCAGTCAACCCGAAGGATTCAAGGATCCTTATCATCGGGACAGTGTTTATAAACTAGACAAGGCTTTATATGGGCTCCATCAAGCCCCTCGAGCCTGGTATAAAAAGCTCTCTACCCTTATGTTGAAACATGGCTTTCGCAGAGGTGTAATTGACTGCACGTTGTTCATCAAGGAAAAGGACAGTGATTTACTATTGGTACAGATATACATGGTTGACATAATATCCGGTTCCAAAAACAAAGCATTATGTAAAGAATTCGAATCGGTGATGAAAGCTGAGTTTGAAATGAGAGCCACGGGAGAGATGAAGTTCTTTCTTGGTTTACAGGTAGATCAGACACCAAATGGAATCTTCCTACATCAGACCAAATATGTTGGAGATATCCTTAGTCGGTTTGACATGGAGAATGCAACGGTTGCAGGTACTCCACTTGCCACGAACCATGATGTGGCACCCGACGAAAATGGTGATCTGGTTTATGCCACTATGTATCGAGGAATGATCGGATCTCTCATGTACCTCACAGCTTCTCGTCGTGATATTATGTATGCCACATGTCTCTATTCCAGATATTAGGCAAAACCAAAAGTTAATCATCTGATTGGGGTAAAAAGGATATTTTGTTATCTGAAGGGTACTCCAACGCTTGGGTTGTGGTATCCTCATGTTGATGACATTGAGCTAACTACATATAGTGACTCAGATTATGGTGGTTGCAAGATGAATTACAAGTCAACATCTGCGGGATGTCAATTGTTTGGAAGACGATTAGTCACCTAGCAGTGTAAGAAGCAGACATCTGTTGCTCTATCAACATGTGAAGCTGAATACATTGCTGCAGCAAGTTGCTGTTCACAAATCATCTGGATTCAACAGCAAATGCGAGACTACGGTTTGAAATTTTCTAACACCCCTATATTTGTTGATAATTCTGTTGCTATTGCTGTCACCAAAAATCCTGTCCAACACCCCAAAACTAAACACATTGGTATTAAATATCACTTTATTCGTGACTAGTTTGAAAAACAATTAATCGATGTTGTTAAAATAAACACGGATTTCCAACGCGCCGACCTCTACACAAAGGCTTTTGATAAATGTTGATTTCAGTATTTATTAGACGTAAATGGCGTTAAAAAGAAAGATGATGTGATTCCAGACGAATCAAGTTCATAGTCCGTCTCTATGTTGTATTTTTCCATTTTATTTTTCTTTATTTTATATTATTTTTTCTGTCTTTAAAAATTTAAAAACACAAAAAGATTTTCGGTTTTAAAATTTTAGGGGGAGAATAGTTTTAGTTTCAGTAGTTAGTATTTAGTTACTCAAAAAAAAGATGGAGCGGGCAGATAAGCTAAAAAGCAAAGACATCACACCTGTGAAATCGATCCAAGTTAATGGAAAATGATAGTACACAGACATCGAATTTTTTGGGACACCAAAAGATTTAAAATGTTATATTCAAAGTTACAGAAAATTATAAGTTTAAGAAGTCAAAGCTTAATGAGTTGAAAATAATAGTAAGCTAGTCTGCTACTGTGGTTACATAGAGAAAGTAGATCTAGGGGTTGCTAGTCCATCGCATGATGTGTTGGTAGATTCAACACAATAGACAAGTAGACTTCATTGGTGAACTTTAAAACTAAATCGTTCAACGGGCTGTGGGTGTCCATCTCATCCCTGGTTAACACTATCAACTTATTTCCAATAAGGAGAGAAGAGCAAAATGAACGCCACAAATGTGCGTGAACGACCATAAAAAGGAGCAAAGCGCATGAAAAATGCGAAACGCAATCAAGCTAATGACAAATGTTGTTGGTGCGTTATTTGTAAAATAAAATTGCTCTAACAAGAAGATAGGTTATGTTCCTCTCTGCTGTGCGATGGCACTGACCTGAGGATAAGCACAATCTAAATATTCTAGAATTCATTGTTGTTTGCGCCTCTCTGCTGTGCGATGGCACTGACCTGAGGCTTGGCATCTCTTTAAAAGCTCTTAGAATAATTTCTTCTTGTCAAAACCCGTAGACCGCTCAAAATTCCCCTGAGGAGAGTTGATTACCATATAAGTGTGGGATCCACAAATGCTTATTGAAATAATAAACCTAAATAATCACCAATGTATGTCAAAAATCTGTGTATGGATTTAGGTAGACAAATATACTGACAATCATCGTGGCAGTATTCCCCGATGGTCAAAATCAATGTGTGCTACACAACAGCTCTAGCATGATTTCCTGTTAGTGCTCTTGACTCTTAGATGAATAAGACTCTGTAATTGGTAAATATAACATTCTTTGTATCTACATAAATATAAAAGGTCCCAAATGATTATGTTTATACATGTATGATTCAATAAGAATCTTTCTAGATAAGATGAAAATGCTTAAAGCTGTTCTACTCAGGGGGAGAAATCGTTTAAGGAAAATCAAAATGTTTTCAACCCACCTAAAATGAAAAATACAAAAAGAGTGTCTTAATTTAGTTTGTTTAAAGTTAATCTTAGTTTTAGCTATGTTTGTATCGAGTCGATGTCGGACTATGTAACAAGAGTAAATCTGTGAATGTCACAAATTGAACCTAACGTTAAACTGATAAAAGCTTGTTTCTGGAATATTAAAAGGATCACGTCTGATGTGATCACAAGGTTTTAAAATAAAAGGATCACATCTGAGGTGATCATAAGGTTCTAAAGTTAAAAGGATCACGTCTGAGGTGATCAAATGGTTTTCAAATTAAAGGATCACGTCTGAGGTGATCAAATAGTTTTGATTAAAGGATCACGTCTAAGGTGATCAAAAGTCTTCTGTTAAAAGGATCATGTCTGAGATGATCAAATGGTCATAATGTCACATATCAAATTCAAGTTTTTAGAAAGTTAGGAAAAGTGAAGTCAAACTCATAAGTATGAGCCAATCGCATGATTGGATCATAAGTATGGACCAATCACACGATTGGACCATAAATATGAATCAATCGCACGAATGGACTATGAGTATGAGTCAATCACATGATTAGACCATGAGTATAGGTCAAAGTATATGATTGGATCAAAAGTATGAATCAATCGTACGACTGGCTGAAGAAGCCTAAGTCAGTCGTACGACTGAACCTCAGTCGCACGAATGAATCATGCGTATGGGTCCAGTCGCATGGCTGAAACACAAACCAATATAAAAAGGGGCTCAGTTGGTCGTAACCTTCTACTTGATTTCAGAAACTCTCAAAAACTGTCGACTGCCCGACCGACCTTTTTCAAAATTTTCTCTTTGATTGACCGACTACTGCCTTACTGATCGATTATTATCCTTCTACAGGTACTATGAGACTGAAATCATGACTAATAAGGGTGATTAATCGAAGCAAACTGTCCGAATGGGTTAAAACAAAAACCGAGACTTAAAACCCTAAAATAGAGCACTTAAATGAACCTAAACGTGCATTTAAAAGATAATAAGGATAAAAACGGGTCCTTGCACGTCTAATAAATCTCATCTCTAAGTGTAAATGACTGATTTGACAAAGATTCAAAATTTTGGACTCGAACAGTGCAGATGCGAAAGGACATGCTGATGAACTTCAGTCGCACGATTGAGCCAGACGCGCGATTCAATCGCACGATTGAATCAATCGGTGACTCAGTCGCATGACTGACTCAACCGCATGGCATAGCATACGACTAAGTTCAGTCGTAGGCTCAATGGTACGACTGAGCTCAGTCGTGTGGTTCAATCGTACAATTGAACCAGTTAGATATAATCTGTTCTAATTCAAATTTCCATCTTTATGAACGGATCTAACGTATTTGTTACTTGTGTTGCAGCAACATGGCTGACAGATGGACCATGAGCACTAAGCACAATATATGTGCTTACCTTGACACTACATCCCGGAACACTTCAGAGTTCGCCGGGATCATTGCTTTTCTTCGTCGATCGAGGATTTATAGAGTCATTTCTACTCCCTGCACACCTTATCGATCCATACAACAGGTATTCTACGAGAATGCCATGGGCGGTCGCTCTGTTGAGCCATACAGGATCCGAAGTTCTATCTTCGGCCAAGACATCGATGTAGGGGAAGATTGGACTTGGGTGTGGACGGAGCCTACCCAACCAAGCTACATCCCCTGACTATTAGGGGATGTTTCTTGAGGATCAAGTACGCTGATGACATCAATGCTGGTGTGCTAAAAAAGAGTAACATGTGCCCACAGTTCAAGTATCTGGCACATGTGATCCTCAAGTGCATTGCCTCCCGGCGTGGAAGATTTGACGAGATGAGCGATCAAATCCAGAATGCATTTGTTGCACTGGTACTGAACCATCCGTTCAGTTTCTTAAGGATGTTCTTCAGCTATCTGACGGAGAACATAGAGGCGAAGGGGAGGGAGGGGTTCTGTATGTACCCGAGGTTTCTTCAGATGGTCATCGATGAGAAGCTTCCTCACCTGCCCAAAGAGAAGGACGATGCGGTGTCTCTAGAGGTGATGGATGACACCACACTTGGGAGGATGAAGGTGTACCAGGGAAAGCAGGTGAAGCCCCCGGTTAGGATATTATTTGGTCATTTAGCCAACGTGGACTACGTGGCGCCTGCTCGTAGAAGTGGCGTCACGATGATAGTGATTCTGACGTTGAGCCCATTATGGTTCAAGATGACGATGACGATGACGATGATGATGCTGACTAGGATTACGGTCAGGGTGGTGGAGATGCTGGCTCTAGTCAAACACGATCCACCAACACGTCTACTATCTCTCCACCACCTCAGCAGAGTGGTTCCTCAGCTCTCGGTGGATCCGAGCAGGCTGCCATCCACTGGGACTTCTTAGTAGATGAAGAGGAGGAGTCGGACGATGAGCCTCTCACTAGAAGAGTCGGTAGCCGAGTTGTGGCTACCGACAAGGGAAAGGAGGTGGTTGGGGGACGCCAAGCTGGTTCTGAGGGTGGTGATGCTGATGTCATAGATCCCACGTACACACCCGACCAGCCGATCAGCCCCGGGGGAGCCCCGATTATTAAGGGCTCCAGGAGAAAGAGGATGGCCTAGCCTTATGGCAAGAAGGGAAAGAGGCAAAGAATTGTTTTGATCAGCTCTACCACCACCACTGCCACCACTACAGCCACTACTACTCCCACCACCACTCATAAATTCACACCTACCTCACCCACGATACCCACATCTGTTCCACCACAACCCACTTCCATCCTTACTCCCATATACACCACAGCCACCACTACACCATCTATACCCAACCTGGCACATCCACCTAATTCACACCTCCACAGGGATCGACTCTACCCACTGTTAGGTTAGAGGAGCAGTTGGCAAGCCTCAACAGGCTGGTGCTCAAGCTGCTAGCTACAAATGATCTGAGGGAAAATCAGATGAATCAGTTGATAGCGGTCAACATTGCTTAGGGCAAGCATATAGCACAGTTGACAGAGAAGAATGCTGCTCATGAGAGAGCGTTAGCTCAAGCTCACCATGCCCTAACTACCCAAAATGATCTATTGATGGCATTTGTAAAGCGGATCGAGGAAGTGGAGAAAAAGAACTAAAAGCTGATGCTAAGGTTGAAGGGGACTAAGGGTGAGCCCTTAAAGATCAAGGGTAATGGTGGTGATGGTGCAGATGATGATGAAGATGATTCTTCTGATGATGAATCAGATAAAGATGATGATGAGGCTAAAGCGGGAGGAAGTGGAAAAGGCAAAGGAGGTGATGATGATGATGAGGATGATCAAGAAGGTCATGCATCTGTATCAGCCTCAAATCCATTTGCTAAGGAGAGGCGCACTAAGCGAAATCAAGATCAAAGACCCTCGTCCTCAGCTCCTCAAGCTGAAGAGATACCCGATCAAAGCAAAAGTAATGATTAGATGTTTATGTATTTGAAACTTTAGTACTTGAAATGTTTATTACATTAATGTAATTTATGAAATTTATGTTTAAT
>BJCO01768381.1:0-32066 GCA_018326465.1 Flaveria floridana | reverse complement strand
TTATCAGGGTCAACTTCTGATCTGATCCAGAAGGAAATAGACCAATATTTCTGCCAACAATAAGTGGGACAACAAATAACTTAGAGGTTTTGGCTGCATTGGTTCAGGGGGAGTTTGTTGGACCAAAAGAACCAATGAGCCAAGATCAGGAAAACCTCTAAGTCCCACATGTCATCACAACAACTGCTGAAGACCTTCATCGGCAGTTTGACAAAGTCTGAAGAATCAACAGCTGAAGATCAAAGTTCTGAAGTACAACAGCTGAAGATCCCAAGTGCTGAAGATAAGTACTGAAAGCATTCGTTTTAGCCTCCCGCTTTAGTCTCCCTAATGGTCGACCCTTTGTTCGCTTCTTCTCCACCAAGCACGAAAGTTTAAGGATAACTGTAGGTCGGTGGCTACTCGAACGTGGGGAACGAATGCTTGAATGTGAACAAATAGCTGACTCTTGCAAGTTTGTGGGGCGGGGGCCCCGAGGCCCTGGCTAGTGTTCTCTCATCGGTAATTAACTGCTGCTTCGGTCGCCCTTAGTGATAAGCGGCCATCATGGTTGTGTCTGTGTCAGACCTTTAGGTATGCCTTCCCTCTCATACCATTTCATCTCTCACCGGTGGGGCTTTAGAGAGAGATGTGTTTCGCTTGGCAAGGGAAACACAACTCGAACACCAATGCCTGTTTGAAAGAGTTGTGCCATGGTTGTCGGTCGGGCCTAAGGGTGGCGTTAGCAGCAATGATAAACCACCACCAAAATGCCTTAGTCCTTTGAAACGCAATGTAATATGGCGTGATAATTATTAAAACAAATTTTATTTATATTTAATTAACCAAATGATTCAAAAGTTTAATTGAATTCGAAATATCATGTCGTAAACCATCATAATACTTAAGATTCATAAATGAACTCATCAAAAAATACACTTCGATACTAATGTCAATACGAACAATGAAAGAACAATTTAGTTATTCTATTTATAATAAGTATGTTAGTATAGGTACAAAAGTCATACTTAAATTAAATATTTTGCATATATATACTACATATCAGTAATTGGAAAGCTTAAATGTGAGTAATTAACTAAACAGGACCACCTCACTAGGTCTTTAAAATTAGAACAAATTTGAAAGTCTTCGTCACCCAAAACTAAAATTAACCATAAAGTCCGGAAAGTAATTTTTACATTAGAAATTTGATGTAGTTCATAATTAAATTGTAGGAACTTGTACTTGTTGAGGAAGGCTAAAATAGTTTGCTTCGTAATTGTTTGGTCAAATTAAAGTACGGGTTTATGATTCTCGTCTAATTTTCAATTATGGTTACTAGTAGCTAGTCTATCTTCGAATTCTATTATAAGTAGCTAGACTACTCCCTATATTTGTATTTTGTTACCCGAGATCTCCCTATCTTGGGGGTGCCCAAGACGTGTTGTTGCGGCATCAATGCGTGGCACCAGCAATGGCGGTGAGCTGAGATCACGACATCTCCAAAAAGGATTTTAAATATATATTAGCCATCCTGTTATATTATTATTTCCTTAGAGGCATATGCATTGATTCTAGGTTAGTCCTGCTAGTTCCAGATGGATGGTTGTACACCACTCCATATAGGACTCTTGTGAATGATTTGTATGTCTGTTGATACTACATTTCATAGTGGTTCACAGGCTTGCTACACATGTTCCCTATGTTTAGTTATTAAATGATATCATTACTAGCTCTGGCTATGTTTTGTTTGGTATATATGTTATGTTATCGTATGCTCTGTTATCATCACATCTGTTTATTTTGTTATCTCATTTCTGTTCATTAGGCATTACGCTCAGGGGTGTTTTTGTTTCCATGTACGTCATAGAGTCATCTAGGAGGGAGTGAAGAGTGAAAAATCTGGATAAACAAGACTTTTTTTATTTTTAATGTAATAGACTATTTAAGTTGGTTTTAGACTAAAGTTTTTTGAAATTTGGACATTTAAACGTTATCAATTATGGGATTGTGTTTTGGATTTTGATTATCGTGATTGTGACACGTTAGCCTTGTCGGCGTAGGGGTGTTACAGACTACTCTTTCGGTCTTCTCAGATCAAAAAAGCCATAACTGCCTTGGTATCAAATACCGCTCACATGGTTTGGTGTCACCAAAGCTTGACAAAATCAATATACACGACGATTATGAATGCATAATTGGGTCGTTTGTAGGGGTATTTATTATAAAAGATTTATTTATTAAAAAAAGCATAAAATGTGAAAACTACTGCCAAAAAATTGTCTTTTAAATGCTATTGCAGTCACCCTAAATGCAACATTTGATCCATGTTTAAATGTATAAAGGCGAACACATTAGGGTCATTTATGTAATCAAATGTTCATCACCGAATCACTTTATTCATTTTGGTGATTTAACAAAATAATTATGTCAGGTATTTAATTTATGATAATTTTATAAATTAAAAAGTAATTTTTATAGAAATAATATATTAATTATGAGATTCTAATTATTAAATTAAATTAAATAAATAATTTCAAAGTTTTATAAAATTTATAAAGTTTATAAAGTTTTTATAAAGTAATAAATGGACTTATTAGTAAAACTAGTATTTTATAAGTTTAAAGTTTAACTATAATTTTCAAAACTTAACCTTAAAGGTTTTTACATAAAATAATAATCTGATAAAACTACATGGACTAAAGTGTAAATATGTCTTAAAACCCATACCATCCCCCATCGACATCCTTGTGTCCGGCCACCCTCCGGCCAAATCTCCAACGACTCACAATAATCAAAATTTGTTCGTTTCACTCGAAACAACCCATCCCATTTATCTTGTGACTGGTTTCAAAGTCATAACCCCTGAAAAATTAAAAAGAATATGTTTTTCTTCAAGAATACTCAAAACCGAAGCTATTCAATCTTGAATATGTTTCATTTTCAATTTTAACCAAATCATTCAAATCAATTGTAAAGAAATGTTATACTAATCAATTCTAATTTAAACACAACCAATTACACTCATAACATCATAATCATTCAACAATTCGAGTAGAAACGCCCGATTCATAATATTAAATCATTCAAGTCGAAACAGTCTCAATTGAGACTGTGTAAATGTAGGAAATCATTGCATTCGATTCATTTAATCTATTCGAGCATCAAATTTCATCTGAAACACACACACACATCACCATCGGTATCAAGTTCGGATCGGAATTGCAATAATAGTGTTCATCGTCCTGTAACCTTTCTAAACCGCAATTGAATAATAATCATCATCACTCCAAGATATATAGAAAGCTTGAATTGAATCCAACCCTTAGTAATCAACTCAATTCGATTACATCGTAGTCACAACCTAGTTTCTTCTTATTTTCATCAACTTAACCTCAATCCAGGTAAATAGATACGTATACCCACTCGATTACACACGGGAAATCAAAAGCCCCACAATTATTTGATTAACATTTGATTTAAGGTGTAATTTGGATCAATTTGAAATCTAGGGGTCATATGAATCGGGAGGTTTTTATAAATTATGTTTTTAATTTTCAATAGAAGAATAACCCAGAATAAAGCTTTGGCCCACTGTGAGTCCCACGCACAATTCACGGGGGAACCAGATTCGACCCGAGGACCCATATCCTTTTTATAAAAATTATTAATATATTATTAAATTAGTATACAAATTATTTTATTAATTAAATCTATTTCAAAAATCATTATTTGAATTTTTAAAATTTTTACACATTTAGATTTCACATTTTTATCGTTTAATGGTTATAAATGATATAAAAGTATTATAAATTCATTTATAAGTTTTAAATTTTATAAAATATTACTTAAAATCAAACACAAATTAATTCAAACTATTTTAAACTGGTATTTTTTAAATCATATAAAAATTGATTATTCAAGTAATTATTTTAACCAACTTATCAAATAACTAATTATAAAATTATTTGTTTCTTTTCACATTTTAATAATCAAACTCTATTTAATCAATTATTATAGGTAAAATATAAATAATAATAATTTTATTTCATCAATTGTTTATTAATATATATATATATATATATATATATTACTAATATTTAACTTGGATATGCATTATTAGTTGTACATCATGCTTATAGGTTGTACTTTTTTTTCTTTAAATTTTTTACTTATAACCCTAGTATTTTATTTTTTATTTTTAACTTCGGTCTCATATATTTTTTATCTTTTATATATTTTTTGTTTTTACGTTCTAGTCTAAATTTTTTTAGTTAACATGCGCAACATACGTATGTGATTCAACATTTTTACATTTATTTTATTTTGTTTAACGGTGTGGTTGTGTTTTACGTTTTGGTCTAGTTTTTGCACATTAACAAGCCGCAATGGGCGTGCATGGTTCAACGTTTTTACGTCGAGTTTTTCTTCTTATTTTTATTTCTTTTGTTTTGTAGTGACGGTGTGACATTGATGCTACTTGCATGGTTTTATGCCCTCGCCGTAACGCATGAGGCATAATACTAGTTATTTTTAATTTCAATTATTAAATAATTTTGTTCTATTTTTATATAATCAAGATATATAATAAGTTAGTTACATTATTTTATTTAAATTATTTCTTAATCTCAAATCCTAATTGAAACCTTTATTTATATCTAGTCTTTAAATCGTTATCATTCTAACTTGGGATACCATTTTTAGATTAACCATGATAAAACTGTTGGTGTCTAATCTAACATTGTTATTATTCAAACCACATTCAATTATCAAGTGAGTATTTATAGCCTACTTTCATGTGTTTTATATTTTTAGGAAATTATATGATACCTATTCAATCACTATTATTCATTGTTATTTTATTTTAAAACTTAATTCAAAACATGTTAAGTTATTACTTGCAATTATGCGTTTATAGTTATATAAACTAGATGTTAACACAATCATTACTTCATGCAACCACGACAACAATGATCGATATGTTAGTTTGACAAACCTATTCCATGTGATTATTCGAGTGGTGATTGCAACGGATTTATACAGCCAATCATAAGGCTTCCTTTGCGGATCAAGTCAATTCAGTGATTAGATTTGATTGTGTTTGGTTTGTCTTTTACGTTACACTATTGCATTATAGGTCTTGACTTTGCCATGTGAATTAAATTGTTTCAACAATTTAATCAATCTATATATGTATACAAAACCTATGTTTACTCACAGCTAAATATTTAGATGACTCATTACTTTTTTATATGATTTCAGGAAATGCAGCTTAGTGGACTTCTATGTGCACATTTAGGGCTCAACTTAGTCAAACTAAAAGACATTTTTATTTTGTTTACTTGAGTTTTTATTTGATCGTAATGTATTGTTTGATTAGTATTATTCAATGAAAATGATATTTAATATTTTTAAACTTAATTATTACCATGTGCTATAAACAATCGATTCATTTTCGTTCGCCTTGATGATTCTGCCATCGGTTGGGGTGTGACCACACAACGTTCACCTCATTCTACAACCAGGTGACATTACATACAACCTTATTACTATAACTTAAAAAGAAAGGTTGGTAAGGTTTCCCCACTCACCTTTCTCACTCTCCAACTTTCAATCTTTTACACTTTATATCCTAAATTTTTTAATAATATTGAAAAATATCACTTAGACTCCTTTAAGTTTCTAAAATTTCGAATTTAACCATGTACAAACAAATTCAAGTCCATCTCTCATGTCAAATATAAAATGTTTACGTGCTTAACATTATATACGCTTTAAGATTGTCTACGTTTCGACGTACGTCTACGTTTTGATATAAATTTTGTTAAGAGATTAGTTGAGTCAAATATAAAGTGTTATCGTGCTTATTTTTATGTACGTTTGGGGATAGTCTACGTTTCGATGTAGATTTTGTTTGGAAATGCATCGGGTTAAACATAGTACATTTTTATTTACAATGAGTAGACTTAAATTTAACTTGAAAACAAGTCAGGGTGATTGTAGGTTTGTGTTTCGACATAAATTTTGTTTGTAAAAAAGTGGGGTCAAATATTATACGTTTTCATTGTAAGCTATAAATTCAAGTCACCGTACTTATTTATGTAAATTTAACGAGTTGGATTAATTGAATTATATATTTATCACGTAAAGTACGATGCCGCGATATCACAGGACGCGTAAAAAAACTAGTTATTTGCCGGATTAGTGGAGTATTCTCCGTCCGGTTTAAATTTACAAACCACCCAAACCGGTCGGTTCAACAATGCCGTCCTGAACAGTTTTCAAAACCACACACACCATCGCACCGCCACGACCCCTTACCCTTTCGTCTCTCTCACACAACCGTCCACAAAAGTACCCGATATTCCATCATTCTGTTTTTGTCCAAATTCATGATCAATATCCTCTTTATCATCGATTACATGAAACTTTTCATGGCTTCTTCTTACTGATGCGATCTCCATGGAGATGCGTTCCTAATCGGTTAATCCGTGCCCTAATCTGTTCGTCATGTTCGAAGCACACGTAAGAGTTTATGTTCGTTGATTAAATTGACACTATATGTGGATTCATTTATGCCAATTTACCATTACTTTACTGTGTAATTTGATGCGAATTTGGACTGATAATATATGCTCCCGTTCAAACGAAGAGCTACACTTTGACTTTGGATATTAAGTTGCCTTGTAACTTGAAATCTGATATTTGTGTTTGGATTTGGTTACAATTAGTCGAATGCTGCTAATTTGTAAGAAAACTATTAATATCTTCTGATTATTGTAACCTTTAGAGGTATGAAATGTACTGATGTTCCCCTTATGTGTGGTTACGGACAGAATAATACTTGGTCTGTTTGTTATTGCATCTTTAGTTTTAATTGTTTGTTTGATTTAATTTAGTTTATATATGTACATACATATGCATATATACATAGACACATGTATATATGGATGTATGTATTATCCTCTAAGCTATATTCATTTAGTGTTGATGAGGAATGGTGGTGGGCTTTAAATGGTGCAAAGAACCCTTACATACTCGCAAATGACATACGACTATGGCTTTCTTCAATGCCTATGGTAGTTTCTTTCCTTATTGTTATCATGTTTTTTAGTGTGGTGTTGATGCAAAGCTGAGAGGGAGATAACATGCATGAGTGTTTTTATGTAAAGTTAGGTGTCACCTTTTCCATTTTGTCTCGTGTGTACTCAATATACTATAGCATTTTCAACATTTATGACTCTAACATTCGACGCCTCATGGTAATCAATATTGTAAGCTTTCCGTACTGGATCCGCTCTTCTCTTAGGATGAACATGAATTCTATTCTATTCGTTTTCTTTATTCAGCCCCCACCGGAACCCTTCTTAAGACCACCAAAACCTCCCGAATGAGTTATATTATAAAAGCTTTCAATGTAGACCTAGGGACAAATCTTTCACTCATCGAGAAGTGAAAAACTGTGACTAGATCGTTTTGAAGACGGATGCGACCGGAAGAAGTGGCATTTGGAAGTGTTGCTGCCTTAACACTTAGGTTTCGGCATAACAAAGCTTGCACTGTCTTTTCGCACTTAGGCGCACTGCGTGCCATTGGTAATGATTCTACTATGGTGCCACAAATTCGTAAGCTGATCCTAAGTAATCGTTGTTGGTCATTGGATTATTCCGAAAGAACCACTTCGTTAGGATTGAGCACTTGCTTTGATTCTTCCCGAATAGCCTAGATTCTTCTGTCCAAAGTCACTTTGTAAGTCTTACGGTCTTACCTAAACTCTTCCGACCGAATATGATAAAGCCTATAAAACAACAAGCTACTATCATTTCTTCATTATAGATTGAGATCTTTGACAGTTTTGTTTTAGATTATCTAGATGGAGATTTCCTAGGTTACCCATCTTGAATATTTTTCCACCCAAGAGCTCTTAATAGTGGAATATTTTTCATTCACAACCAATGCGTCCAAAATGTATGCCATCCATTTTGTCCTACCTTAGGTTAATCATTTAAGGAGTTGGATTCATTTAACTCTTGGTGTATTAATTTATGGTGTGGGCTTGACAAGGATATAAGCTAACAGCGAAGGAGTTTCTAGCAACCCGTCAAAAATTGATAAGAGTGAGAATTGTGTGTTCTTTATACTCTTTTTAAGTAGTGGGTTACTAATAACTTCAACCTTTTTTTAAGGTTTTTTTAAGAGGTGGTTGAGTCAACATGATACTATAAGCTTTAGGTGATATGATATGTCATACATTGTTAGGTGTGGAGTCTTAGGTCAAGATTCATAGGCAACCGACCTTTACCCTGTGTTGTGAGTGGGCTAATTTGACGACGACCTTAATTTGCCGCTTATTTTACATATAGATGGGTAGACCATTGTAATTCTTAAGCATTTGAATAATAATATAAACCCTAGTTCAGCTCATGGACGTAGGTGACACTGACGTAACCATGTTATTGTGTTCTTTTTTTTCCTGCTTATGTGCGTGAAATTGTGTTAGCAGACCTAACAACTAGTATTGGTCTCTTGATTACAATTTTACGGATCGAACTTAGCGGTGAGCTTGGGGTTCTTGGTCGATCGTAGGATATCTCTATCATTCCCTATCCATTGACTTCACAACTAGTCGTTGCAATTACAACCACTAGTGCCGTCACCACTCATTAGCGGTAGTTATGTTGCCGTCGAACAAAAAGCTGCTGATTGCTATGTCTCTCGTTGCTGATTGTTGAGGTTCCAAAATGAAAAGAAAGATTATAATGGTCGAAGCAAGACTTCCCGATTCCTTTCTACTACTAATGTAATGTCTACTGATTGGGTCTTTATTGGATAGCCCGCATATATTTTAACTACTGGTTGGGGTCAATAAGGTAGGGATCATCATAAGAGATTAGCTCAAGGAGTACTAAAAAAGGTGAGGTTGGGTCTGATAGAACAATCATTAAGTTCAATCTTGTGCCATCATTGTGATTTGTTCACTATTTCCGATCTTGACCATGTCAACCATGTTCCAGTATATGATTATCATGGTATAAATAAGGAAGATCAAGATTGAGAAGTTAAATCGGCTGGATTTTAGTTTTTGGAAGATGCGAAGGATAGAGAACGAAGGAATGAAAGGGGAAACAACCAAGGCAGAGGAAGAAGCCAGTCCAAGCATCATAATGATGTTACATGTTTGGATTGTTGTTGGAATTGTAAAAAGGACAGCGCATTTCAAAAATCATTGTCTAAATAAAAGAAAAGATGTAAACCTTATAGTAGATAACATAGATGTTAATGAAGAAGATAACATAGATGTTATGGGTGATGGTTTTTGGAGCATCATTCCATGTACAACAGGGAGATGATGAAGAATTTCACGATTAGGGACTTTGGAATTGTATGCCTAGCAGATGATGAAATCTTAGATGTTACGGGCAGGGCGGATATTTACTAGAGAACTTCTTCGAGAACCATTGGACTCTAAAGGATGTCAGAGTAATTCGAAGTATGAAGAGAATGCTTTATCTTTTCAAGCATTTGGATGATTAGGGATATTAGGTCGTGTTTGGTGATGAAAAGTGGAAAGTAGTCATAGGAAATCTATTAATTGCTTGTGGGGGAAAAAAGTAGTTATTGGCTGAGACCCATAGGACAACCAATCTTAACCCTATGATACGAGTGGGCTAATTTAGGCAGAGAGCTTAATTTCTCTTTTTTGATCACCAAGTTATTTACCATAATGTTGCATCATATATATAAATGGATTGGGCATTGTAATTCTTGAGCACTTGAATAGGAATATAAACCTAGCTGTAGCTCGTGTATGTAGGTCATACGACCAAACCACGTTAAATCTTCAAGTTATGTTCATCTTTTTCTAGATTATGTATGCGTGAGATGGTGTTTGATTAGTTCTAGACTTAACATATATGGATGTATGCATAACACTATCCTATTTTCACGTGGAGGAAATAGACTAATATTGAAACCTACTTCACAATGGTTAGTTAGAAATTAAAGAAAAAAAATATCAAAAGATGCCTTTTTGGAGAAATTTGAGGAATGGAATCTCCCTAAACTTTAAGGAGGCCATATAGTTCAGAAGTGAAGGGATCCACTAGAAATTTTGCTAGCAAGTTGGCCCATTCCAATCATGTCATGATTGGTTGAGGTACAAGCAGTTGTCTATTGGCCGGGTTACTAGCTTGAAGGCAAAAGGTTTTCTTAGTTATAGTGTAGTGTTAAGATGGTGAGCTGATCTTTGTTGCGCTTTACCAGGGTATCTAGTTGTGTATGCCCGCTATTATTTTAATTTTTCTTCATATGTACCAATTTTGCTTTTTTTTTATCCTCTTTTCACAAATCATCTCCATTCGTTCCAGTTATGTGCTATTAGCTCGAAGTTTTTCTCAAGTTGGTTATGCAAATTGATGTAGGTTTTGTTTATGCTTTTAGGTATTGCATTTGCTTCGAAGATATTTGGGTGAATATGTCCATGGGCTTTCATCCGAGGCTCTACGAATCAGCGTTTGGAAAGGTTCGTTAATTATCTTTGTAATTGTTTATCTTTTATTAAAAAGCTGTTATTAAGTTTATGTTGGAAAGTCTAATCGTAATGCATATACTAACTCACATTCTATATACATGAAGTACTATGAACAATAATCAATTAAACGATGAGTCAATGACCACTATAATTGGCCTAACATATGAATTTACATTGTGGTACTCTTACGAATTCACTGTTACATCTATTAGCCGAATATATGGCACACATATTTCGGTGATTATAGTATTTATTATTGTATAATTTGTGTAGATGTCATAATCAATGTGTTCCAGATGGTTCAAAGGTTTCGTACTCGTCATAGGTCAAACTATTCCACCTGCATGCCCGAGGATACAAAGTCCCCCACTGCATCGACGAAACTCAGCCCTACGGCGAAAGATGACCTCAGTGCTATGGCTGGTGCTCCACTTTCTTATGGTATATTATATAGGACTTTAGCAGATGCCCTACAGTACTTCACCAGACCAAACATTTCTTATGATGCTAGATGCAGATTGGGAGGGAGGTGTCCCGATTCTAGGCGTTCTACCTTCAGATATTGTGTATTTTGGGCGACGATCTTGTTTCTTGGTCATCCAAGCGCCAACCCATCGTATCCCGCTCCAGTGCATGTTAGGATCAGATGGCTCAAACACACGAACACAATCACGAGAACAATAATCAAAAGCAATAAACAAGACACGAGATTTATAGTGGTTCGGTTACGGTGTGTAACCTACGTCCACTTGGGGCAACTAGGGTTTTCTTTTATTGAGGTGTTAATGTTTACAAGTACAAAAGATATATTTATACTAACTAGACAATTAGGGTTTACACTCTTTGCCTAAAATAGCAAACTGGGCTTTAGGGCGGCCGTCCCTTAATCTCCTAATTCTGTCTTGAGTTAATACCGGGCCCACCCGAGATGGGTCGGAGCCCACAACTTAACAGTGCAGAGGCCAAATATCAAGGTGTCGCCAACATAGCTGCCGAAACTAGCTGGCTACAGAACCTCCTTCTTGAAGTACATGCACTTGTCTGTGATGCCACCATTATACTCTGCGACTATGTTTTTGTTTGGATCTCTAGGCATGCCCAGTTCAACATCAACAGTTCAACATCAACGGACGAAGCACATTGAGATCGACATTCATTTTGTGTGTGAAAAAGTCCACATTGATGTCCACTACGTCTTACACGTTCCAAAGGATTTACAATATGCTGACATCTTCACAAAGGGCTCTTTAGACAGTTTTTTCAACCGCTTTGAGTCCAGCTTTTGCCTCCGATCCTCTGCTGCTGCAACTGAGGGGGCGTATTAGCCAAAGAACAAGATAATCAATTTCCACGTGCTTAGTACGAGCATGAAAGACAGGATTGGAGGAGAGATAGGTTGCGCCTAAGTTATCACACCAAAGAACAGGAGTAGTAGAAACAAAACCGAGTTCCTTCATCAGGGATTCCAACCACAGGAGTTCGACAATTGTGTCGCCCACTGCTTTGTATTCAGATTCTTTGGACGAACGAGAGACTATCTTTTGTTTACGAGCCATCCAAGAAACGAGATTACAGCCCAAGTAAATAGCAAAACCACCGGTAGAGCGTCTGCCAACTAGACAACCAGCCCAGTCAGCATCAGAAAAAGCAGCAAGATGATTCCATGAAGTGTCTGTAAATGCATGAAGAGTGGAGCTGGAATCATGCCGAATAAGTAATCCGTAGTTACCCGTGCCGTGCAAATAACGAAGTATTCGTTTGAATGCATTCCAATGGTTTTCGGTGGGGGAGTGCATGAACTGACCGACCCGTTTAGTGGCAAAAGTGTCGGGTCTGGAAAGAGTTGCATATTGGAGCGCACCAACAATCTGCCTATACTTGGCTGGATCAGGAAATTTTGGGCTGTCATATGGAGTTAAAATAGTATAGCTGGTCATAGGAGTTGGAACTGTTTTCGCTGCGGATAGTCCTGTTCGTTCAAGAACTTAAAGAAAATATTTTTGTTGAGAGAGAATAACATCTTTTCCTCGTCTAACAATTTCAAGACCTAAGAAATAATCAAGGTTCCCCATGTCTTTTAGTGCAAGTTCTGAACTTAGGGTAGAAATCACATGTTGTATGGCAGTGGTGTTGTTCCCGGTAACAATAATATCATCAACATAAACAAGATGATAAAGAACGGTGGCTCCATGTTTATAGATGAAAAGAGATGGATCGGTCTTTGATCCTCTAAACCCCAATCGTTGTAAAGTGGATGAAAAACGAGTAAACCATGCACGGGGGGCTTGCTTAAGACCATAGAGAGACTTGTTGAGTTTGCAAACATATTCTGATTTGGTGCTATCCACAAAGCCCTGTGGTTGTTTTAAGTAGATAGTCTCCTTGAGATGCCCGTGTAAAAAGGCATTTTGTACATCAAGTTGTTTTAGCGGCCACTGACGGGTAACAGCTAGGGAGAGAACAACCCTGATTGTTGTAGCTTTGACAACTGGACTGAATGTTTCCTGATAATCAATACCTGCAGTTTGAGTGAAACCTTTAGCAACTAAGCGTGCTTTATATCGAGATGGAGCCTCGGTTTTGTCTTTCTTGATCCTGTAAACCCACATGCAGTCAACAATATTAGCCCCCGGAACCGGGGGAACAAGAGACCAAGTACCATTACTAACAAGAGCGGTAAACTCCTCAGCCATAGCACGACGCCATTCGAGATATTTATCGGCAGCGGTAAAGGTAACTGGTTGGGTAGTGGGGGTTCGGTATTGATAGGTTGGTTAGAATGTTTGGTGTTGGTATGTGAGGCAGTGGGCATGGTGGTGGTGTTAAAAGCAGAAAGATCAAAACGAGAAGTTTGTTTAGGGTTTGGTCTTAGGTTGGAAGGTCTTGCCCGAGGGGCAGGGTGTGGTAGGGAAGGATTGTTTTGTGGTATATGTGGCTGATCAGGAGAGGGAGGAGCAGGTGGTAAGGATGAGGCTGATGGTGTGGTGTCTAGTGTAGGCGGATCAGGAAAGAAAATAGGTGGGCTATGCACGGATGGGTAGTAGGGTTCGGGTGATGAAGTGGGAGGAGTGGTAGATTTGGGTTGAAAAGGAAAAATTGTTTCATTGAAACGAACATGACGAACCACATACACTCGATCATGAGAAGGATCAAAACAACGATACCCATGGTGAACCGGACTATAGCCAAGAAAGACACATGCAGCTGATCAAAAGTCCATTTTATGAGGATTGTAAGGTCGTAGATATGGAAAACACTGGCATCCGAAAACTTTGAGAAATGAGAGATCCGGAGAACGATGAAAAATACTTTCGAACATAGAGGTAAGAGACGATGATGTAGAGGGCATACGATTAATAAAATAAACTGCAGTATCGAACGCATAATGCCAGAATCGTTGAGGGACAAAGGATGGAGCCAAAAGAGCAAGACCTGTTTCAACAACGTGGCGATGCCGACGTTCAACCGTGCCATTTTGTTCACTTGTGTGAGGGCAAGATCGTCGATGAATAATGCCAAGCGAAGCAAAATATGAAGAAAGATTGCGAAACTCCCCACCCCAATCAGTTTGGACACTTTTTAATTTTGTATTAAATTGGCGTTCAACCATTGTAACAAATTGTTTAAACAGAGAATAAATGTCTGATTTGTGTTTTAAATGATAAATCAACATATATTTTGAATGAGGATCAACGCAAAGCATAAAGTATCTATCACCATCAAATGATAAAGAGGGTGCGGGACCCCAAACATCACAATAAATCAAATCAAGGATATTATTACTATGAAACGACGAAGTTTTTAAAGGAAGTTTTGAGGATTTTCCTAATTGACACGAAGAACAAATATCTTTTAAAAGATTTCTCAGAAACAGGAAGTAAATAACGACATAACATAAATTGTAAAATCCGATGATGAGGATGCCCTAAACATTGATGCCAAACGAATGCGGGAGCACGTGTGGCAGAAAAAGCAGTCTTCGGGATTGAATGAAACTGAGGAAGAGCCGGTGAGTATAAACCATCCTTACTTGGACCCGTGAGTAGGGTAGTGCGTGTAGATATGTCCTTCACACAAAAGAAAAAAGGATGAAATTCAAAGAAAACATGATTATCAAGACAAATTTTTTGTACGGAAAGAAGGTTATGTTTGATTTGAGGAACATGCAAAATATTATTAAGAGAAAAGGTTTTTGAGGGTGAATAAAGTTTTGTGGAACCAATGTGAAGTATAGGCAAACCTTTACCGTTACCAACGTGAAGGGAGTCGAAGCCATGATATGGTTCGGAGGTCCCGATACTTGAAAGATCTGGTGTAACATGATTATTTGCCCCCGTATCCGGAAACCAGTTATTGCTAGACACTTGAGACCTGTTATCAGCAACGATTGCAGTTACCATGCACTGATTTGTCATGGATGCCCATTCAAAAGATCCTCAACCACGCGTTGGAAAACGACCTGCTAATTGTCGACCCCGTCCACGTGAATAATAAGAACCAAGGTCACGATTAGATCGATTAGTAAACAAGGCTTGGGAGTTGGGGTTGGGGGTAAGGGAATAGCCGAATTGAGCAGCCAAACTGTTGCACAGCTAGGAGTTGAACAGAAGACGGTTGAGAGGGGGTAGGAGTATTCTGGTTAGCGGAAGATGGTGGCTGAGCATCGGATGAGGTGGTGAAAGCAGAGGGTGTGGTGTCGCTGGTCGGTTGGTTTTTGGTGAGCATAAATTCATGATCAGATAAAAGGGCCGGTAATTCAGCGAGGGTGACGGGAGTTTCATGGCCAAGAAGGTTAGATTTAAGGCCGTTGTATTCATCCCCGAGACCGGAAGTAATAAGCATGACTAAATCATCTTCGGACATCGGTTTACCTATATTTTGTAAACCAGTAGCATAGGCAAGGGCACGGTTGATGTAAGCAATAGGCTGTTCATCACCTTTCATAACAATACGCATGAGTTAAGATTTGATTGTATGTTCACGAGAACGAGTGTGAGATTGAATCCTCTGAGAGAGAATGGATTCAGAGTATACTTATTATATATATTGATCGAGAAGGGGCAGGACCTCGTTCAAGGTTTTCCCAGATTTCTTTTGAAGTTTCTCCTTTGACATAGTTGAATGATTCTTCAGAAACTGTTGATATTAGAATAGTTTTGATGTGAGCGTCATTGTGCTTCCAAGTGTTGTAGTTAGAATTCGGTTGAGTGCTGGCCGGGCGAGCGTTTTCGCCAGAGCCAGAAGCGGCAACAGTGATGGTGGCTGGAGGACACGGAATAGTACCTGTTATGTAATCAAACATGTTGGCGGGTTCAAAGAAAGGTTGAATCATGGTTCTCCAGTTATATTTTTGGGTTTGAGGGTAAACGGGAATTTATGATGCATGTTAGTTGCTTTTTCTTGGGATGTGAAAGCTGCGATAAGAGCCATGGCTGCAGATTTGAAAATCGTAGGGTTTGGGTGGGATGGTGATGACAGTAATTTTGTGGCTCTGGATACCAAATTGAATTGAGAATTGTAAATTATTGTATTGATTAGGAATGATTTACAAGGAGATATAAATAGGATTACAAATTACATCTAGCGCCCTCTAACTAATGATAATATTATAACCCTAGCATAACTTGGATAATGGGTCAATAACTAAGCAGGGCCGATAGTTCTAATAGGTTGTCATAGTCAATATTATGTTGTATTATTTCCTTAGTTTCTTAGAATCAGGCTTGATTGTTAGTCTTCTTCTTGTATATATGTGTTGTATGTATGTGCGAGTTTATTATGAATGAAATCAATTGAGTTTTTACCAATTCACTGCATCGACTAAATAGCAACCAAAAGGTTGATCGTTTTCGTGGGGAGTGTCCTTATGGTTGCACTAAAGATTTTGTTTGTGCTTTGACATTTCCTTATAAACTTTAAGACGGAGGATGAAGGAATTAATTTCTGTTTGAAATTATAGTGCTTGTGTTGACTTTGTCTGTACCATATTCTTTGCTTACTTGGTGTGGTGTGCATAAAGCTATGGCTCATTATTTCTAATATGTATTCAGGTGATGTGGTACTCAAAGACTTGAAATTGAAGGCAGAGGCACTCAATTCTTTAAAACTTCCGGTTACTGTAAAAGCTGGGTTTGTTGGTAGTATAACCTTGAAGGTACTTGCTTACACTTTGCCTCTTAGGTTATTGGTACTATTGTCTTGTGGACTTCTACTCCTATTCACCCTCAGATTTGTTCTACTATATTTTATGCTACTACATTTTATTCATGATTTATATGTTGCAGTGTGTTGCTCTGCCGCCTCTGCATTCTAGCCCTTCTTTGTTATAGTCTAATTGACATCTGTTTTGCTATAAAGAACTCATCGTTTTTTATGGTTAACAATGATTTCTAGCTACAATTATGACAACATTAAAAAACTTGTGAAACATTTTCTTCTAATGGCTATAGCTTTTAAATTACTAATAAGCTTCATCTTATGGTCAAGCTTTATTTGATTGGGTACATATTGGTGAACTATTTGAGTAATAGCATTGGTAGGATTTGAGGTGTAATAAATATTCTTGAGTATTAAAGTGCAAGATAAAGGTTACCACTATATTTAGATCCTACATACCCCATTTTTTGTCCCACAAAACTTATTAGATATATTTAACAAAGAACATACAAGTGATGTATCTAACAAACCCCGTATGCCACGATATGGTATACCTTTTAGATATTTTAGGATATGAATGACAACATCCCAGTGTGAGGTCCTTGTGTCTAGCTGCACTTACTGAAAAGGCAATATCATATGACGCTATAGTAAGTCTAATTTTCCAACAATTCTTTTATGCACCTTTGCCTTTGATTTTACATTAGGTATCATAGGAGCATCACAGGTTGATGCTTCAATCTTTACTTAATCACTCAACATATCTTGACAAAATTTCCGTTGAGATAAATAGATCCCTTTCCTGTAATCCTGTTACATGACTCTTCAATCCCTAATAATTATCTCAGGACAAAATCCTTAGTTTGAAACGGTTCAAGAAATTCTTTTAACTTTTGCATCCAACTTCATCACTCTTGGTGATAACTATACATATACCATGAATAAAATTCATCCCATGGAAGATAAGGTAAAGAATACTTTATAAGCCAAATTCTATCACCACAAATCACAAATTTAACTCCCAAACCAGCCAACAGATTTCCTTAAGTCATAGAAAGACTTTTGTAGTCTGCACACTTTCTCAAACTTCCTTTGAACTATATGTAAGAAAGCATTCTTTAAATACTATGAAACACTCATTTTTATGGTTGCTAAAGAAGAGTTAAGTTAATGGTACTGTGGAGGGTAAGGGAGGGAGTTTGTGACTTTCCCAGGATAGGGTGACAACTAATTTCACTCATGTTTTATTGATCGAGTAGATTTTCCTCCTTGTTGGTGAGCATGTGAGTCTCCGTTTTAGTAGTTGCCTCCAACCACCGGAAATTATCCGTTTTGCAATGGTGTCCAGGCCCATATTTTTTTCCGCAATGAAACCATTCTTATTTGATGAGCCTGAGTTGTTTCTCCTAACTAGAAATGCGAAGAGTTGGGGTTTCTCCTAACTAGAAATGTGAAGAGTTGGGGCTGGCGAAGTGGGCTGAGTTATTGAATTTACTGAATAAAATGGCTTGGTGACTGCAGAAGCTTTTGTTTGCTGCCCTGATCCATACCCTTCTTTGATTCAAATTCTAAAGCCAATCTCATGGCGTTATACATAGTGCGGGGCTTATGATATTGAATACAAACATATGCCTTGAGTTCATCCTTAAGCCCATATAAGAACGCCTTGAGAAGACTGTAAAGACTTGACTACTTGAGTGGAGGTATTAACAAATTCCTGTTAGTATTCTTGAAAGACAACCCGTGTATAATGATTTGGTAATTGATTGATTATTTTGGAACATTATAGGCTCTATATATAGAGCAGATAATGACAATATAAACCCTCTAGAATAAAGGGCGTACCTGGTGCTGCAAAGAGCTCCTGTGTTCGCAGGGTCCAGGGAGGGTCCGTCCCATTTATGACAATATAAACCCTCTAGAATGGTAAATGTAAAATACATATCAAGATATTAGTCTAACATTTCCCCTCAAGTTGAGGACGGGGAGCGACTTGCAACTTGGACCTTAAGAAGAGAATCTTTGTGAAGGCAAAGGCTTGGTGAACACATCGGCAATTTGATCACTTGTAGAGATAAATTTGACATCTAGTTTGTTAGGTATCTTTACGCAGCGGAAATAAACAGATTATTATACGCACGCACACGAAAGCAATAAGAACACGAGAATTTATAGTGGTTCGGTCAAGATGACCTACGTCCACTCTCTGCAACTAGGTATTTTATTAACCTCAAGGGACAAGATTACAATACAATGACATGCTCCATATATAAGAATAATTAGGGTTTTAAAGAAGCTTCAATGGGCCAGGCCCATAACTCCATTCGAAAGCCCAAAGGCCTTCACACCTTAACATAGTTGTCCTTGGGCTACTTGTTCTCGAATAAAATGAAAGTCAACTTCAACATGCTTGGTTTGAGTGTGAAAAACAGGATTAGCTGAGAGGTAGGTGGCACCAAGATTGTCACGCCAAAGAATGGGTGATGACTTGGGTGAGATGCAAAGTTCATGAAGAAGGGCTTTGAACCAAACCAATTCTGTGAACGTATCTACAAGGGCCTTGTATTCAGCTTCAGTTGAAGATCTGGAAACAGTTCATTGCTTTCGAGCGGTCCAAGAGATGAGATTGGATCCCAAATAGACTGCAAATCCCTCGGTGGACTGACGATCGATAGGGTAGCCGGCCCAATCAAGAGTAGGGTTTCGTAGGGTTTGATTTTCTTGGCTCTGATACCAAGACAAACCATGTATAATGATTTGGTAATTGATTGATTATTTTGGAACATAATAGGCTCTATATATAGAGCAGATCAGCAGAATATTACAATATAAACCCTCTAGAATGATAAATGTAAAATACATATCAAGATATTTGTCTAAAACTGAAAAGTCCCGGTTTATTTGATGTTGCACATGTACTCATCAGGGGTTCTGGAACTCTGCTGGGCAAATTGTTTTTGCAAAGCATGGGTCAATTCCTCCCCAAACATGACAGGCTGATCTGTTGAAAGCCATGACTACAGGTCTAAAGCATCTCCTTGGAGTTGCGTTGATGCGACATCAACTTTTTCATCATCAGGGATTTGGTAACCCCGGAAGTATTTCTGTGGCTTTAGAATCCATGCATTGATGCGAAATCAACCTTTTCATCATCAGGGATTTGGTAATACTGTGGCTTCAGAATCCAGCCACAGGGATCTACCATTGAAGGCTGGGATTACAATTTTGGTATGGGGCCGGTATTGGTGATTGTGGCGCCAAGAACTCTTCTCTTCTTCATACCTGCCAGAAGTGCCACTGGATTTCTCTCTCGAAAGTGAGTGCAATTTTAGGGCAGCCACATCGTTCTTGAGAGACTCAAAGGACTCCAGTCGAGCTGCGATGGCAACCATTTGAGCTGCAATCAGGTCTGATTGATCACTGCTGCCATCAGGGTGTTAGGTGCCATGTTTCCTCACAATGGAACCAAATGATAGACCCTGAAATACTCTGGATATGATTGATAAGAACAGGTACAAAGGTAACCCAATTCGAGATAAATAATGTCTCCAAATTAGTAAATTGAACAGCCTTCCTAGAAATATAACCAGGAATTTAATAAACTAAACGCTAAATAACTGCCCCACTACTTTGGTTTCCCATGTGTAGGAACTGCTTTTGGACTGGGTCACGGGTCATCAGACCATCAGCAAGAAACGGGTAGTGAGTGTGCTGGACCCATCGGGATATGGTGGATCCGTTTTACCTACTCAAATAATAACTCCTACTAACTAGATACATATACTGTCTAAATAATTAAATAAGCGACTCATGAACCAACGTAAAAACCTCCTAAGAACTCTCCACTCTTGCGGCTGCCCTTTCTACAAAAACATCGACCCATTCAATTTTACTTTTACCTTTCTTTCAATGTAACCCCTCAACTTTCCAAATGACCCATTTCATGATTAAATCCAACACTGTTAAATGTTAATCCCGAAGTTCAAGTTCGGATAAGGATGGTGGAAATTATGGATTATCATCCGAGTCAAAAGAAAGTAGGAGATAATTATTAGTAATTAGTTGAATATAATTATTAGTTTATTAATTGTTTGGTTGAGTTCGTATCAGACTAGGATTAAGTTTGTTTATTCTTGATTATTTTATAGTGTTTGAGGTGGCTTAGGATTAGTATACGTTTAGTTAAAGAGAGGGTTAATGTAAATTAAGAGAGGGTTAATGTAAATTTTTGGTGTGGTTTTTGTTCTTAATAATATTATTAAGAAAGTTGTGGGAGTTTCAACCAAAATATTATGTGTGATATACGATCCTGGGCCAACAGTATACTTGGTTATTCACACTCGTTCTTTTGTTATTGATGAAATGGTTTCTTTGTTTCTTACTGATTGCATTTTGTCACAATTAGAGATAAGCAGTTCAGTTTCTATTGTTTTGACATGAGAACAGGTTCCTTGGAAGGGTCTTGGCAAAGAGCCTGTGATAGTTCTTATAGATCGCGTGTTCATTCTTGCTCATCCTGCCTCTGATGGAAGGTCTCTTACGGTACGAACAAATATGTTGCGTAAAAAGGTTTACTTTTTCATTTAAAATTGATCTTGGCTGATTACTTGAGTATTTATTTTTATGTTTTGCAGCCTGAGGAGCGTGAAAAGATTTTTGAAGCGAAACTTCAACAGATTGAGGTGATATATTTTGTTTCCTTCTTAAGATCGGTTATGTCTAAATTGTCTCTAGTTAACTTCTGTGTGAATTAAAGTTTTGTACCTTTTTTCTGTGAACGTGCACACTTTACAAATGATGTTCTTGCTGAATAATCAACTGCTTTGCAGGAAGCCGAGTCTGCAACTCTTGATGCAATATCAAAATCAAAGCTTGGAAACGTATGTGGACAAGTACTACTTGTGTTATCGCATTTTTATCCATACATTAGTTGCTTGACTAATTTCTGTCACACCTCTCTCTCTCTCTCTCTCTCTCTCTCTCTCTCTCTCTCTCTCTCTCTCTCTCTCTCTCTCCCTCCCCCCCTCCTCTTGTTGAATCCCAAATATAAAATATTAAAAATTCCTTCACCATACACTGAATGCTGGGATTGCTTCCATTGTTGCCTTCTGAGCATGCTACCTCTAATTTTTTCAGTCTGCTGCGGGAAATTCATGGTTGGGCTCTTTGATTGGTACAATCATAGGAAATCTGAAGATTTCGATTGGAAATGTCCATATTAGATATGAGGATTCTATTAGGTTGGTGTACTTCAATATGTTGGAGTCACATTTTATCCTTAATTTTATGAAAGCTTTTTTGTTCCATGCTTTATTTTTCCTTGATTAGAAACACTTTTGTATGTTCAGCAATCCTGGACATCCTTTTGCTGTTGGTGTTACTCTGGCTAAGCTTGCTGCTTTTACAGTGGATGAGATGGGGAATGAAACATTTGACACCAGTGGAGCTCTAGATAAGTTAAGAAAGGTCAGTTTCTGTCTGCCATTTTTCAAATTGCTGCTCTCACTATAACATTATTTTGATTTAAAGCTTGCTAAGTTTTGGCCAGTTGAGGTATTCACTAGCTCAGTTTGAGGTGATGCACCTATTTATATGTATTTCATACAAGATGAGCACTGGACGTTCTCAACTCTTTATTAGTTTTATCTAAAACTTGGGTATATTGAAGTACTGTTTGTCAAATCTCTTGCTTCAACAGTTTCAGCTCTTTTGAAGTTCTTTAAGTAGTTTTAAATAATAGCCAAGTAGGTGATGTATAAACATAATTTCGTTGTCATGTTTTTGTGGTTTTCAAGAAAGAAATGGATTTCATCTGCAGTATCAGCTTCATACCTCTCTTTCAGTGGAATATATCTTCCTACCTGGATCAAGTATAGCATCTGTTACTGTCAGTTGTATCTGCCATTGGCAGTATCTACAAAATTCATTTGATTAGTCTGAAGCTTATGTCAAAGTGAACTGATAGTTTGAGGTGCTAGCTGGAACCATACATGAATAAACTAACAAAGATAGTCTACTTAGGTATCTCCAGTTTGGTACTTGCTTATGGCGCTTTGTCTCTTCTTTCATTCTTATGGAAGTTTTACTACATGTATGTCTTTGTACAGATTAGCGCCATGATAAGAAAGTTAAAACCTTAGGAAATGTTTTTGTATTGCAGAGAGATGAGCAGATCTGCTTGCTACTATGTATTTACATCTGATCATTGTACTGTTGGATGTTTGCAATTCTGGTGTTATTAGCTTTAGTGTCGGTGATCATTATTGTGTTGTTGCTTTTCACACTTTTTCCATGTTAGGGTAAAAATTTTGCAGTTATTAACATTCTATAGAACTTCAAGGAATTCTTAAGTAAGTTACGTTATATATGTCCTGGTCATGTTAGAATCTGATTTTTCACGCAGACTTACCAAAAACATCAAGTTTGTCTTTCTGATAAATCAACATGTTTTTGTAGTTATTGCAACTTGAAAGGCTTGCTATGTATCATGATTCCAACCGACCTCCTTGGAACATGGAAAAAAAATGGGAAGATCTCAGTCCCACGGATTGGGTCGAGGTATGATCCTTAAACTTTGCCGTTAGTGGGCTATACACATGTTAAGGAACTGCATTCTTCTTTCCCCGATCTTATAATACTATTCTTCGTATATTAGATGACAGTAATGGAAGTGACCGTTACTTAGGCATGTGCTAGATTTCTGAAGTTTTCTTTTTAATGAATGTTAGATATTTGAAGATGGAATAAACGAACCTACCAAGGCTCATGGAATTTCCAAATGGGCTCAAGATCGCAATTACTTAGTTTCACCAATCAATGGTGTTCTTAAGTATCATCGTCTGGGAAATTTGGAGAGAACTGATCCAGAAATGCCTTTCGAGGAGGCCCATCTTATCCTTGGTGATGTTTCTTTGACACTTACGGAGGTAATAATACTTGACTTTCTAATGGAGTTGTGCATGCTCTCTTAATTTTTTTTTTTGAAGTTGTCATGAGAAATTTGTTCTCTTTCATCTGTTTCCTCCTCTTAGATGAGATCTGTGAGTGCAATATCTTTCCTTCTTCTTCTCCTTTTTTTTTCAAAATGCATTTAAAGAAGTGGTCTGCTTATGTTATTTAAAACATGTAGAACATTGCTCCTACGGCTGCAAGCAGAACTTTCATTTGGCACTATTCTGCTGTCTAAACTTTACTTAATTTGAATTTTCTATTGTGTGCATGATACATTGTTGGCCATTGCTAGTAGTTTTCCATATAATATCGGTTATGCAATCACTTCCTATCAATAATTTCTTTGAGGGTTACCCTCTCTGAATCTCCTTCCTGTCGCTTCTATCCTCTATGTTTATCAGAGGGAGTGTTCTGAAAAATAAAAGAAGTGCTTTACAGGCTCAATATCATGACTGGATTCGACTCCTTGAGGTCATATCAAGATACAAGTCATATGTTGAGGTGTCACATTTGAGGCCTGTGGTGTCGGTTACTGAGGGTCCTAAACTGTGGTGGAATTATGCTGCTCAAGCTGCATTGCAGCAGAAGAAAATGTGGTAATCCATATATGATTTGAAGATTGATACATGATTTTTGACTTTTAACTTTATACCACCTTGTTTCAGATTATAGATAGATTTGAATTTGATGGTGGAATGGTGCGCTTTGATATCCATGCTCAACCTATACTTTGCAAATTAAATACATTTTTTATTTTCTAAAGAAATTGACACACTGCTTGTTTTTTTTAAATCCATTTTGGATAAAAAAGTTGACTTGGTTGACCATGGACCTCAATATGCATACCCTATTTTGGAACAAAATGGAAGTAGTTGTAGGCAGTTCTGCTGTTCATATTTACTTTCTCTTCATTTTTTGTTATTTCAGTTGTGGTTCTGATAATTTTACCATGATTTGCTCATTATATGACCAGCTTGTTGTCCGTTTAATGCTGATACCTGGTTTATGCTTGTTAAATTCAGCTATAGGTTATCTTGGGCCCAAATTCAACACTTCAGTCTTCTTCGTAGGCGATATATCCAACTCTATTCTGGTTTATTGCAAGAGCTGCCAGATTCTGATGAATCTGAAATTAGAAATATTGAGAGAGATCTTGATCCAAAAGTAATTCTTCTCTGGAGGTATAAGCAACATAGATGTTTTATAATATAAAATATAATTAGTTTTATGTCACCTGTTTTTTATTTCAAAAAGTTTCCTTGTTTTAAGATTTATATTCAGTTATATATCAGATCGGTTTCTTACTTTTTATTACGGTCTCACTTCATGAATTCCATGTCTTTTGGTTTCCTCGGGAACTTTGTTCTACGCCATGCCATGAAAGCTTAAATTGTACTTTGTTGCACTCTAAAACAATGATCCATAAAACTAGCGCTCCTTTTGTGGCACCTGAAGTGGATCCCACATCGTTCTATTATCTGTTTTCTTCAAATATATCGAGTGATAAAGAATGCTGTGTCTGTTTTGGGTGTATCGGTTGTGGATGAGAAGAGAGCTACACATTAAAGCATGCTTGCGTGAGCAATCCATGACGGGTGATCTCTCGTGAAGTTTCCACTCAGACAACCCAAAATAAGTCCATGAGCTGTTCATAGGCAAAACAAACAATATTGGTTGGTATGGGGGGCCGGTGGTACAAGTGATACAAGGGCCAATCTTTTATGTTCTATTTATGAAGGTAGTGTAAACTTTATTAAGAATGATGACTCCCAAAGGAGGGATGGTGTTTGTGAATTGTGACACCTAAGGTGAATCATACATCATTCTCTTTTGTCTAGAAGAGAGATGCAAGGCTATGAGAAATGCTACGCTTCGAATGCGATTTTGCATTTTGTGCGTATAGGCAATGATGAGAGAACTTCACATTTAAGCCTGGTTGAGTGTAGCAATCCATGATGGGTGACCTTCTTTAAAGTTTCCACTTGGGCAACCACAAACTTTTATGTTAGTTCCTCATAGGCATAACAGATGATATTAGTTAATCTGAGGGGGAGGGGGAGGGGGTGGGGGCGGATGTTACACATTTGAGATTGCATAAGCACCTTCTAGTTTAGACTTTAGACACATAGGAATTTGTCATTACTTGTAAATAACAGGACTCTGATTTCATGGTTCAGTGAGTTACAGAGGTTGCTGGAAGTTTTTAATATGATGGAAAAGTAGATTTCTATGTACTGATCATGTACTGAGATGCGTTGTCATGTATAGTATCATTTGTATCATGCGTACTCATAATCAAGCACATTTACTCACATATACCCCTTTGTTTGATCCTCTGTTTACTTACACATGTTCTCTCTAGTAATATTTTTTGTTAATTTTTGTTGATCTTTCAGGTTCCTTGCACATGCAAAAGTTGATTCTGTAAAGTCAAAGGAAGAAGCCGAACAGAGGATGCTTAAAAAGAATAGTTGGTTCTCATTTGGATGGTGCGTTAATGTTTCTATCTTCAGAAGTTTCTTTTTCACTGGTCTTCTTTTTGTTCTGATGTTTGCTGCTGTTTTTTTCATGATAATCTATTATTGTGCATTGTGTACTCAAATATAATAGTAATAGTAATTAGTAACTCGCTGTTTCTATAAATTCAGGCGTTCTGCTTCAGCTGTTACCTTAGAGCAAGACACTCCTGAGGGATCACAAACAGTTGTTGACGGATTAAGTAAAGAAGAATGGCAGTCACTCAATAATTTATTGAGTTTCCAACCAGATGAGGACTTGACATCACAGTCTGGAAAAGATATGCAAAATATGACACAGCGAATGGTAGTAGTGTCCATTGGTCAAGCTGCTGCGAGGATTATTAATATAAATGAAACTGAAATTGTATGTGGTAGATTTGAACAACTTCAAGTCTCTGCAAAGTTTAAACATAGAAGCATTTATTGTGATGTGACATTGAAGTTCTATGGATTATCTGCCCCTGAAGGTCCACTTTGTCAGGTTTGTTTTGGAGTATTAACATTTCTTTTACTCTATTTAATATGGTTTGTGTACAGAATTCTCTGTTTCTTGTTCCTGTTTATGACTAGAGGCACCGTTGGTTGGCTTCTGATCCTTGCATTTGATGTAAAAACAAAGGCTGGATAAAAAATGAATATCCCGGACAAAATTAAGAGCCAAATAGCCAAGTAACAGTTCCAAATTAGTAACAATAGAATGGATGGATGAGAACCCACTACTCTATATAGGAAATTAATCCACCAAGATTAAAGGGAAAGGGAACCTTCACCACCACCAAGATCAAAGATCTATAAAGTAAAATGAAGATTTTAAGAAAATAGAGGATAATCTCTCTCAATTTTCGTATTCATCAAATCCACCTTACAAAAGAGGAGTTTCTCCAATAAATAAGTTGGAATTTCTAGGTTGGTGAGAATTTCTTGGTCCGCTTGAAAATCTTGGCCAGGGCAGGATCGTTGGTTGTTTTCATATACACCCGTATCCATTTACTGTATATATTTTACATTTCCCCTCTGTCTATCTGTCTGCAAATTTTGTGCAAGGATGAATACATATGCTTTAACTTTCTTATTCTGCTTTTCATTTACAGAGTGTCTCCAGTCAGCAGAAGGTGAATGCATTGGGTGCTAGTTTTGTATATTCACCTGTTGGAGAGAATCTAGATTGGAGACTTTCAGCAACAATATCTCCTTGCCATGTCACGGTGATTTTTTTCTTGATACTATAAATAATAATCTATATGTTGTAAAAAGGTAAAGCTACTAGCCCGCATGCTAGATGCAAAAGAAAGTATATACTAGTTACTACTTAGTAAGATGGAAATACAATGAAAGCTGACACTTACAAAACAAAACATTAAACACATGGCAATAAAATGGAAACTGCATAATGTAACTGATGGTGGACGTGGGACTCCTTTCTGTGTGGGCATCCTCAACCCCCATCATGGGGCTCCAGTTGACCCATCTCTGATTCTGGGTTCACTGATCCCTTTGCTCCAGATGCTCCGGCAGTGAATTTTGATCCACATTTCAAGTTTCCAACTGTTTGAAACCCTACGACTACTGAATCTAAAGTAGCGGGGTGGGGTTTCCCGGCTATCAATTATCTGTTTGAGATTAGCCGATCCTTTAATATTATAGAGTAGCATGTTTTGTAATTGTTTATTGTGATATAACATGTGCAATAATTCCCACCGTCTTATAGTTAACTAGTACTTTCAAACACTTGAGGTTGAGAGTAACTTAAATTCTTTTGTTGCAACTGATGTATAGGTCTTGATGGAAAGTTATAACCGCTTTCTTGAGTTTATTAAGAGGAGCAATTCTGTTAGCCCTACAGTTGCTTTTGAAACAGCAACTGCTTTGCAGGTATAATCAGCTGTTCTCCACAAATCTTTGGTTATATTTTTGATGAATCATTATCTCATTTTTTGATTAAATGATTACAGAATAAGATAGAAAGGGCGACTCGGCGAGCTCATGAGCAGTTTCAAACAGTGTTAGAGGAACAAAGCAGGTTCACTTATTTCATTTTTGTTAGCTATATATATATATGTATTTGCTGCATATATATTTATGTAAATTTGTTAGCCTATTTTAGGTAGATTATGCTGATTTCGATCTCTCGGAGTGGAGATCTGTTTCTGTTTTGTTGCTTCTTTTCCTATTTGTAACAGGTCTATTATTCAATGAAATTCATTTTGGAAATCACATTCGTTCATGGTATCAGAGCCCTTGCTCTATACCTAAAATTGTCACTAGCACCTAAAGCAGATCCGATCCGCCTTCTATCTTTTCCCCTATTATATGTGGTTTTGAAACTCACATAAATGTATTTGTGTAAAGTCAGTGCCTATAATGTTCCGCACAATTTTCACCTTGCATGAATGTCCTTTAGTCTTTATATTGCACAAGCTCTATAGCTTCGTCCATGACATCTTTTAAGAATGAAAATTAATGCTCCATAAAATGTTCCATGTTATTATCATGTCTACCCATTTGTTATATGCAATCATAAAGTTTGTAACGTTTATTCCTTACTCGTGTCATGCCCTCAATGTCGCAGATTCGCCCTTGATATTGATCTTGATGCTCCAAAAATTAGAATTCCTATAAAAACAAGTGCCTCATCTGAAGATTTTGATAGTCATTTTCTTTTGGACTTCGGTAATTTTACATTGCGGACAGAGGTCTGTTATTACTTAAGTTGTATTATTGTATATTTTCTGTTTCATCAATGTCACTTGAAGATTAACGTAGTTCTTGGTGCAGGAGGCCCAACATGATAATGAAGGACAAAATTTGTATTCTCGTTTTTGTATATCTGGAAGGGATATAGCTGCCTTCTTTACTGATGGTAGTTCTGACATTCAGACGTGTGACCTGGAACCTTCAAGTCATAGCAGTCAGCTTTCAGCATATCCTGTTGTGTGTGGTGCACATCATTTATACTCTCTTGTTGATAGGTGCGGCATTGTTGTTATAGTTGATCAGGTACAATTACCTCAATCTCATTCATTCTTAGTTTTACAAGTGGAATATATCTCATTGTCTTATAAAACATTCTTTCGTACTTCTCGCCTGAAGATCAAAATGCCTCATCCATGTCATCCGTCAACTCGTGTCATCGTCCAAGTTCCTACTCTTGCTATTCACCTGTCACCTTCCAGATTTAGCAGGATTATGGAACTTTTGAAGATACTGTCTGGTACTATAGAAAGTGGCACAAAACTTGTAGAGGATTATCAAGCTGAACATGCCCCATGGAGTTCTCCCGATCTTGCAACAGAGGTTCAAATACTTGTTTGGAGGGTATGTGCTCTAACTTACTTTTGAAAACTTATATGCGTTTGTCAAGCTGATGCATGCAAATTTATATCTCTATTTAATTAATTTTGTTTGACTCAGGGGATTGGGTATTCAGTTGCTTCATGGCAGCCCTCTTATATTGTCTTGTCTGGGCTGTATCTTTATTTGTTGGAATCTTCTACATCCCAGAACTATCAACGCTTCTTTAGGTGCACATGTTTTCCTTCTATGTTTTGAGCATTACTGCTGCTTTTTTATGTAGTCAGTTATGGATGTAACGTGCGTTTCATCATCTTTAGTAAATGTTTTCTAGAAGTGTGTGAACTTTTATATTATCTAAACTGAATGCCGCAGCATGGCTGGTAAGCAAGTATATGAAGTACCTTCAAAGAGTGTTGGTGGTTCTTCTTCTTGTATTGCTGTGTGTATTAGAGGCATGGACATCCAGAAGGTAAATGGAGTTTATAGTTTGTGTTTATTTTTTTGTGACACATAAAGCTATTAGCAACTGTGTTGATTTAAGGAACCATCTAAATTGTTGTAATTTTGATCTCTGTATACATGATACCATAGTGAGTGTGGTGCTAATCTTATACTATTTCTTTGTGTGCAACGTATTGAAGGCTTTAGAGTGTTCTAGTACGTTGGTTGTCAAGTTCCAGAATGAGAAGGAGAAGGCTAATTGGATGAGAGGACTTGTACAAGCAACCTATCGAGCCTCTGTATGATACTATGATCAAACTCATTTTCAGTATAATTGGTTATTTTGATGGCATATGGTTTTGATTGAAGTTATGATTTAAAATGGTATAGGCTACTTCATCAGTTGATATACTTGGAAAGAAAGATGATGCTGTTGGAGAACTTTCTGAACCTCGCTCTACTAATACGAAAATAGCCGATGTTATTGTCAATGGATCTTTGGTGGAAACGAAGTTATTAATATATGGGAAGGTTAGATGTACTTTTCATTGTACACTAAGTGTTCAATAGGCAATTATGTATTCTTGTACTATGTCATTTTCCTTCCTATCATTAAATCTAATCTTAAACTGGTAAGTGTATACAAATATTGCTTGATCTTGCAGATGGGAACAGAGGTGCTTGATGATGTCGTGGAGGTTCAGATTCTTGAGGTTCTTGTTGTTGGAGGAAAGGTATGCATCTTTTGATGTGTTCACTTAAGCCAGGAAGAATATTTTTGTATACAATCACCTCATAAATATTTGATCACATGCAAACCTTGGTGATTCGTATTTATATCACCATTATTATTTAGGTTACATGCGAAAATTTTAAACCTAGATTTAAAACGTTAATACCCCGATTTGGGTTGTGTAACACTTCTATCTGCACACATTTCGCGATAACATTTTCCTTCATTAGCTTAATACATCCTAGCTCGATATCCGTCTACCAATTATAGTCGTACTATTCATTGTTCTTTTCTATAATAACATCTAAAGCAAACTTGGATCCCATCCTTGTACGTAAACTTCTTCCTTATTTTATAGATGACATTAATCAATCAATATCCATGTTATTCGTATTTGTTATATCACTTCGTAGATTATCCGATCAATTTACTAATAAATATTTTATTGGTTTATGATAAAACTTATCTATTAATTGTGGGTTATAGAGTTTGTTAGGGATCCGGGTGTAGATCAACACACAAACACAATCTAACTGTGAGAGAAATAATAACAAATATGAACACGTGAGATTTAACGTGGTTCGGTCGATGTGACCTACGTCCACGGGCTGCAACCTGGATATTCTTTTATTGCTTTCTGCCTCACTTATGAGGAATTACAAGTACAATACACAATATAAATAGGGAAAATTAGGGTTTACAACTTAATCCTTAAGAAAACCTTAATGGGCTACAATTAAATAAAAATGGGCCAGGTCTTTAATTTAATTAATCTGCCACTGAGTTGTCTTTTAACCCGAGCCCAAATCAAGACTCCACGAACCCAACAATCTCCCACTTGGAGGCTTGATCATCTTCAAACTGCCTTCCGCTGTGAATACTTGTACCTCTTGTAATCTTAGCGAACTTCTCATCAGTTAACCTTCAGCACATTATTCATGGCTATATCTGCCCCTGACCTGTTCTTCTTCCCTATCGGCTCCCACTGTAACAAACTGCCGAATCCTGAAACACCTTGATTTAGCCAGTAATCCTATTGAGAGATTTTATCAGATGGAAAATTAGTTCTTTTAACCCATAGTCGTCTAGGAATTGTAGCTGAAGCACGACCCGTGCTCCCACTGCTACGAAATCCTCTAACTGGTTTTCCAGAACTCTTTCATGCACATTCACTTTTAATGTTTCATGTGACTCTAGGTTTCTTACTTGCAAAGCAAACCTTCTTCAGCCCACGAGATTCTGTGAACTGGACTTTAGTCTTTTTCTTAACTAGAACAACACTTCCTTCGTATGGTAAATTGACCATATACAGTGAACCCATTTTCTTTCCACGAGCAATGACAAGATTCCCCTTAACAACTTTCTACTGCTTATTCTCGAACTTAACCTCATGCCCCTGTTCATCCAACTAACCGACATAATCAATCAGTGGCGGAGCTTGAACATCCCCCCCCCCCCCCCC
>BJCO01768380.1:0-17382 GCA_018326465.1 Flaveria floridana | reverse complement strand
TCATTAGCTTTCATTCGTGTACCGTTCATCGTTAACATTCACGTTCATTCATAAACTCTTTCTTTCATTCATACGTTTCTTACCTTCATTCGTACATTCATTACATCCGTTCATACATTCGTTACATTCATTCATACATTCAATACGTTAATTCATACATTCATTACTTTCGGTGACATGTACAATACCCCGAACATTATGCACTCCTGCTGGTGCTGGACCTGTGGTAATGAATCATGAACGTTGTGCACTAATGCTGATCCAGTCACATAGGGTAGGTACATGCACCACTTATCTTTCCTCATTCATTTTGGATCAATGCCATGTGCTATACCCCAAACATTGTGCACTACTGCTGGTACTGGACCTGTGATAATTAATCACGAACATTATGCACTACTGCTGATCCAGTCACCTAGGGTAAGCAGCAAGGATCCCGTACATATGGTCAATCACAAAGACTGAACCCCAGTGTGAATCCTTCGGGGTAGCTAACCCGCACACCGTTGAGCTAACACCTGCATAGGGTGTGCACCTCCATACATTTGCTTACAAGCCTTTCTTACATTCATTCATTCATTCATTAATGCATGCATTCATTTATTACGTTCCTCTTTTATTATATTTCGCTTTATGTTACATAATACTTTCGTTACATTTATTAATCATAACATGTAAATCCATGGAAAGATAAACACGTATCGAATCAAGGAAACGTCGACATTTACAAGTCATCAGTATTCACCTTCTATCATGGCAACATCATACTTAACATACATACAACACGCATATACATGCAATACCATCATCATCGTACCCAATGTAACCCCTAAGCCTCGACGGTTATCACACATGTACCTATGGGAGCTATCACATCATTACTTGCACTTGCTCATTTTCCGAAGGCCCGTAATTGCACTATGTCTCTCCTCATACACAACAGCCCTATCTGGGCGATTAGGCATACTTCAGTCGCATGGCCTCCATGCGACTGAACACTATGCGATTGGACCAATGCGGATGAGCATCCATGTGGATGAACACCCAATCGTATGAATGGACTCCCTATCGTGCAAATAAACACTATACGAATGGGCATCTATGCGACTGAACCCTCAGTCGTGTGACTAAACAGCTATACGAATGGACCTATGCGACTGAACTCTCAGTCGTATGACCTGTTGTGCGACTGAATCCCCAGACGTGCAATTGAGCCTCAGTCGTGCGATTGAACCTCAGTTTTCCCTCAGTCAGCCGATTGGCCCTCCAGTCGCCTAGCCCTAGCTGGGCAGCGTCTAAAGTTCATCACGAACTGCAGCTGCGACATACGGCATTCAAACCCTTCTAAACTCGTTCTGAGCCCAAATCAACCCTTCTAAACCTTAGGGAATCATACTATGACATCATACAAGCACATACAAGTCCAAAATCGCACTCTAAACACACTACACATAATTACACCCAAATGGGTCAAACTCACACATTTCAAAAACGGGTTTATATGTGTTCCAGCCCTAAAATCACTTGAAAACAACTAAATGAAGGGTCCTAGAACTCACACAAACAAGAAGAAGATGAAGAGCTTCTTTTGGACTAGTTACTCGACGAGTCTCGAGCCCGAATCACCACTTTTCTCTCTTTTTCTCTTCTTTCTCTCTTCTTTCTCTAATCTTTTCTTTTTGACTGAGTTTTGCAAGTGTGGGGAGGGGAGATGGCTGCCCCTCCCTTAAAGCTACAGTTCAGTCGCCCGAACCCAGGTGTATGGGCACTCCAGCCGCCCAAACACCATGCGACTGGACCTTCAGTAGCCTGAGCTCCATGCGATTAGACCTCCAGTCGCATGACACTCCAAATCAGATTTCCGGGCGTTACATCTTCCGAAGCTTAAAACTCTCTTAGGCAATTATATGCTTTCAAGGACTATTTTTCTTCCGAAGGAAATTAACTCTTGAAAGCTTTGTTCTGTTGAACAAAGCATCCAAGTCTAAATTCTCTTCCGAAGCAAATTTGTCAAAACTCTTTGAAAATCCTTCCGAAGTCATTTTGGCTTCAAAAGCTTTTTCATTAAAACTTCCGAAGACAGTTTACCTTCGGAAGCTTTTCGATTTCCAAGAAAACCACTTTTTGAGCAAAAAGCAAACTACTTTTTCAGAGGTGGGACCACCATTCGGATTTCAAAGTTTATGCTCTTTAATTAACTTTGTCTCAAATCCTTTTCACACATAAACCTTGTCGGTTCCCCCTCTTTCTATCATCTTCATCTTCTCTCCAAACCTAAATTCCAAATTTCTCTCTGAAACCATCCTCGTTCATCCTTCCTACACCTTTAAGCTTTCTCAAAATTGCCAACCTTGACAGAAGAAATGACCTAAATTTTTCTATGCAGTTACATAGGCAACACAATCAGGTTGCTTTGTTAAACTCTGAGAAAGATCCACATTTCTCAGAGGTATGCCAATTCTTGGCTCTATCAAACTACTTCACCTCCCTTACCATTGATCCTCCTTTGTATGAGGATCATTTGGTTGAATTTTGAAAGGCCTGCTAAGAGGTCATTATGGATGGGGAGAAGGCACTGTCTGCCACAGTGCAGGGGAGAATAGTCTTCATCACTCCGGCCATCATCAACACTCATCTTCAGCTGGGTGATGAAGAAGGTGAGGTGTTCTTCCCAAAAGAAGCTGTTAATCATTCCTTTGAGCAGATGGACTATAAGAGAGATTTCTCTGTAAAGACCTTCAGGAAAGGGAAGGTCTCACCTCAGTGGAAATACTTACTTCATGTGGTTATCCACAGCTTGCCCAATAAGCATGGAGGATGGGACCAGATTCCTGAAGATCTCTCCTTCATAGTGCATGGAATGGTTTAGGGAGTCAACTTCAGGTACTCTCAATTTGTTTATACAAATCTGATTGCAAACTTAGACTCCTTAGAGTATTACATGTTTCTTAGATATGTTTAATACATTCTTAACTGTGAACTGGGCTCACAGTTGAGGGAAACATGTAATATTCTTAAATTGGGACAGATGAAGCCCGGCATCTTTAAAATTTTAAAGAAGCCAACTGTTGGCTTCTCAGGGGTAGAAACAGCCCTTGTCAAAAATGTTAGAGCTCATTGCTCAAGGTGACAACCTAGCAACACAGGCTAGTGTTAAACCCACACCTTCTACATCTCAACCACCAAAACAACAACAAATCACCCTCACCTACCAAAGAAAACATAAACAAACCCCTGCTCAGGCTATTGAGTCTGTGCAGGCCCCCATATACTTACCTATACGGGAGGAAGTGGATACTGGAGCCCCTACTTTTCCTGAGAGCAAACCACTCCTATTACTTCAAAGATCAGTGCTGAGGTTCCTCATGCTCAGCCTGATGAGCTCACAAGCCCAACTGCCTTAAGCCTTCACTTTAAGTCTCAACACTCAAGTGAACAACCTTAAGGGGACAGCTACCATCCTCAACCTTTAGACTTAAACCAACCCATTCCAAATCTTGACTTCTATACTGATGAAGACTTAGGTGTCACTGAGTACCATGAGTCTCCCTACCACACCACTCCTCAAAGAGAGATGAGTGCTCCTGAGTCACCTAGGTCTAGCTCACATCAATCACCTATCACTGAGGTGGATACTTCTGAACCTATTCAGGATATCCATATGGAAGAGGCTCTCACTTCAGCAAGTGATTACATCATTCGGACCTCAACCATAGCAACTCAGCTCATTGACACTTCAACTGAAGCTGTCACTGAGCAGGGGAAATCCAGCAGCCAAGAACACCATGCTGGTGATGAGGAAGAAGACCTTGGTTCAATTCTCTCATCCCCCAATGATTCTTCTGATGAAGATGAGGGGAATCTGAGACTAAAGGTGCAAAAACTGTCATAAATATGCACTTATCTAGTCTCCAAGGTTAGTCATCTTGAATCTCAAGTAACTACCTTGCAACACAGGGTCAATGATTAGCAACTTGAGATATCTTATTTTAAGGAAAAACTAGCTGGGATACCTTTAAGTGGAGCTCAACCAGGAACACAAGAACCTATGAATATGATTGACCTAACTCCTAGCTTACCTATGCAAGAGGGTGATGCTACCAAAAAGGGGGAGGAAGTCACTACAGTCACAGAACCTCGGAGTTCTTCAGGGAGTATGGACATTGAGGACTCACCATCCTCACTTGCAATTATGCATACTTAGCAACTTTCTCAAGTTCATATTAATGTGGACAGTATAGACTAAGTCATTACGAGTCTCTTTGAGAAAGGCATTCCAAGAGCAATATCATCCCCACCAACTTCAAGTCACATTTTTTGGTGGAGGTATGATGTTGATAGAAGAACTCTTATTCTTCAAAGAGTTCAGGATAAGAACACTGCAGAGTTTAGCCTTAGAAGAAGACTAAGGCAATCAGGCAATATCATCGGTCAACTGGATGTTGAGGCAAACCCTAAGATTAGCTTCAAAGGGGAAACCGTGACTGAAGGCCTAATGGTAGAACCTAAAAGCCCTGTGTCATCATCAACTGCTACAGAGGTTCAATCCCTTGATGAGACACCTGCTGGTGAAGGTGCATCTCAACCTCTCTCTGGCCAGAGCTTGGAAGCTACACCAAGCAATAAAGGCCAAAGCTCTCTCCACCCTGAGTCACAAAGGTCTGTGACTGACAAAGGGAAAAGAAAATTGACTTATGAGGAGATTAACGAGGAGGGGAGAGAGAGAGAGAGAGGAAAAGGAAGCTAAGGGGATAAAGTTCCTTTACTAGGTCTACAAGACTCATGGAAAGTGCTATCAAGGCTTCCCCCAGACCAAATACTCAGGATGATGAGTTAAAGGTAGTCAGGATTAACTACTTGCAGACCAGGAACTATGATATTGATAACATCATTTCTCTCCCCTTAGATGAGTTAAATGAACTGGCTGACATAGAACTGTCAAAAGAGAGAAAAGAGGAAGAGGATGCGGAATTACTTCTTAAAACAAAGAAGAAAGAAGACAGAAGAGACTCTACAAGCATGTGCCTACTCTCTCACCAGTTCAAGAAACTCATGAACAAGAGGATGCGGTTCCACAAGAACCTCAGGTAGACAAAGAGAAGGATAGGATCAACATGATAAACTACCTGAGTGTCACAAGCCTCTATCAGGCTGATACACTTCTTCCCTTACCCTTTGACTACATTGAGTTTGAGTACCTCAAACAACTTGAACTTGATATAGTCAAAGAAAGAAAGATCACCAAAAGAAAGTTAAGGGAAGATGGTATAAAGTCAAGAGCCATCATCCATAAAAACTTGAAGAAGTCTGCTGATAGGTAGAAGATGATGAGCTTCTTGAAGCTGTATGGATTCTCCAAAAGGAGACTTGGTCCCATGTCTTTGTCCACCATGGATGAGCATATTAGGGTAATCAAGCAGAAGATTCAAAGAGGTGAACTTGTTGACTTACACTCCCTACCAAGTCAGGTCCCTCAGGAAGTGGAGATTAACGTTGAAACATTTAAGGCAACACAACCTGAATTTCCTACTGAACCTCAGCAAGCTTCCACTTCTGATCCACAGCAGGGATCTGTCCCCTCTCAATCAGAACCTGTGAGAGAGGAAGACCCAACTGAGAAAGACAAAGAAGATCAATCAGGTGCTGCAGGACAGTCTTCTCAGTTAAAAAGTTCCAAGAGGAGAAAAAGGATGGTTTCCAAACCAAAGTCAAATAAAAAGAAGAAAGAAACATCCAACTCCAAACCTCAGGATGAGTCAGAATATCTTGAGGATGTGCAATAAGAGGATGCTCCACCAACTCTAATTCAAGCAGCTCCTTTAGCATCAGAAAGACCCATCTTGTCTTGGACATACGCTACAAATCCAGAAAGATAGCATGTCATAAGAGATTAAGGTGTTGAACATATCTACACATGGCAGGATATGTTCAATCTACCTCAGCATGATCTCTTTGACATGAGAAGACACTATGAGAGTCTGAGTGATCCTACTCATCTTATGAAGAAAGGGATGGTCATCATCATAAAAAGGACTGTCAATATCTAAAGTCTTCAAGTGTTTTGGTAGCATCAGCCTAGGGGGAGTTTGTAAGGTTATTTGTAAGGCTGATGCAACCCAAACACCCAAAGTCTCTACTGCATGCATGCATAAGTGTACTGAAGTGGAATGCTTCGGAAGTTTCACCCTGCCTTAGAAATTACTCTAAGTGTGAAATCTTCCGAAGCCAAGACCAATATCTCCCGAAGCCAAAAGATGAAGTCTTCCGAAGCTTCAAAGACAAAGTCTTCCGAAGCTAACTATTGAAGACAGATTCCTTCCGAAGACTTTTTAATTACATGTTTTATCTGATGTACCTTTTACCTAAAAGTTGGACCCCTTTCCACTGCAACTCTGATAAGACACCAACTTTACATGAGTTGGTGAAAAGGTCCATGCTTTTGGTAAACTGTACATTGAGGTCTTGAGTCTATAACTTTCCACTTTATATACTTTATCCTTTTTGTAATATATTAGGATGTGAGCTATTCATGTCATAGTCACTAGTCAATCTGCCTTTTGACTCTACATTGATTTTGTTGTCTAGATCATGTATCCAGCTGGCCTTCAAAGTATGGCCAGCTGTAGGTTGTAGTATAAGTATTTTTGGTCCTTGTAACATATCAAAGAGAACTTTGTAAACCACTTGTAAGGAACTAGAGAGCAATATACATCAACCTTGAAAACCAACTACTTGTATTGTTCTTGTTCTGTCTCATATACACTTGTGTTTCTTAGTTCTCAAAACTAATTTTCTCTAGTTCCCTATTTGAATTGTTAAGTGTTGTTGTGTTGTAAGTGCATAACCCTTCACCCGGTCCTGCACTACTTATACGGGACGAAGTGCACAATCTTCACGGACCATAAGAGCTTGAAGTACTTTTTCGAGCAGAAAGATTTGAACATGAGGCAGAGGCGATGGTTGGAGCTCATAAAAGATTATGATTACGAGATCCATTACCATCTGGGCAAGGCCAACGTGGTGGTGGATGCCTTTAGTTGAAAGGAAAGACCCGAGCTGATTCGGGTGAAGGCATATCAGTTGATTATGACCTCTGACATGATGATGCAGGTCAAGGAATTTCAAGACGAGGATTTGAAAGGAGATCATCTTAACTCAGAAAGGATGAAAGGTCTAGTCACGGAATTAGGTGAGAACACTCTTGATGTTAGAACCCGATTCGGACGAATGTGGATTCCTCGTTATGGGTACTTACATGGAAAGATCATGAATGAGGCTCATAAGACTCAATACTCCATTCATCCTGGTGCAACCAAGATGTACCATGATAGGAAGAAGGATTATTGGTGACTGGGTATGAAGCGTGACGTAGCAGAATATGTGAGTAAGTGTCTTACTTGTTTACTAGTGAAGGCGGAGCATCAGAAGCCATACGGGAAAATCCAACCTTTGGATATACCTGAGTGGAAGTGGGAGCATATCACCATGGACTTTATTACGAAGTTACCGCGCACCCCAAGAGGGTATGATGCCATATGGGTGATAGTTGATCGTTTAACGAAGAGTGCTCACTTCCTACCGATCTGAGAAACGTATTCCTCCAAGAGATTAGTGGATTTATTCATCAAAGAGATTGTAGCTCGTCATGGCGTACCGGTGTCTATTGTATCTGATCGTGACACTCGGTTTACATCTAAATTTTAGAAGAGATACCACGATACAATGGGGACGAGGCTTCACATCTGCATGGCTTATCATCCTCAGACGGACGATCAGTCTGAGAGGACGATCTAGACACTCAAGGACATGCTCCGATCATGTGTGATCAATTTCGGAGGAAGTTGGGATGATCACTTACCGTTAGCAGAATTCTCATACAACAACAGTTATCATGCCAGCATTGGTATGCCCCCTTGTGATATGTTGTATGGTAGGAGATGTAGGACGCCCGTTTGTTGGGGTGATATTGGTCAGAAGGAGTTGGGAAGTATTGAGGTGATTGAGGCTATGACTAAGAAACTAGAAAAGATCAAAGCCTTTATGAAGGCAGCTAAGGATAGACAGAAGTCGTATGCTGATAACAGACGTAGACCTATAGAGTTCTATGTGGGTGATAGGGTTATGTTAAAAGTCTCACCTTGGAAAGATATCATTCGGTTTAGAAAGCGGGGCAAGTTAAGCCTAAGGTACATAGAGCCTTTCCGAATCATTGCTCGAGTAGGAGATGTGGCCTATAGGTTAGAACTACCCGATTAGTTAAGTGGAATTCACCTGACATTCCATGTATCTCATTTCGGAAGTGTTTAGCCAAGGAGGATATGGTTGTACCACTGGAGGACATTGAAGTTGATGAATGGCTCAACTATGTGGAGCAACCAGTGGCGATCATCGATTGGAAGCAGAAAAGGTTAAGGAATAAAGTGGTTCCTCTTGTGCGCATATAGTGGAAGCACAGAAAGGGATCTAAGTCTATGTGGGAGAGTGAAGAAGAGATCAGGCAGCATTACCCTTATCTGTTTGAGTAATAAAAGGTTTTGGGGACAAAACCTATATAAGGGGGTGGACTTGTAACACCCGGATATTTTTAATAGACGAGGAAGAGATAGTAAACATGAATAAAAGAAGGAAATATAATTTAACCCAAAGTTGAGGGGTTAAAAGTGTCAAAAGGACCAAAAAGTATCAAAATTGGGTACAAAAGGTGGTATGGCCGCCCATGTTGGCTGCACAACACCTTTTCATTTGGTTTTAGAGAGAGAAAGAGCATAGAGTTCGGGTTTCTAGAGAGAAGAAGAAGAAGAATTCGAATTCAAGGTAAGAATTCATTGTCTTAAGTGTTCTTGACTGATTTTTAGTCTCGGTTACATGCTTATATGTGTTTGTTTGGGTTTGATTGTGTGTTTTTGGTGGGTCTCTAGGTGTTTGAGCTCATAGCAACCGGGTTTGAAGGAAGATACACTCAAAGTTGCACAAGGTGAGTTCTAGAACCCCACTTTTACATGATTTAACTGATTTTGGGGCTGGAAATACATGTAAGTACGTTTTCATAAAAATGGGTATGTTACCCGTATGTGTATGTATGAATGTGTATGTGGGTGGGTGTAAGTTTGGGTTTGATTTATGGTTATGTTCATGATATGATACTTAGAATGGTAGAGATAAGCTTAGAACATGATGAATAGATGAATTAGGACTGATTATGATGATTGATAGTATGAGTTGGCTGCCATACGCCTAAATAGTGGCCCATGCGCCCAACGGTCAGAATTGCCTAAGTGTTCCCATGCGCCAAAACCCCATTCGCCCAAATAGTATTCATGCGCCTAGAAACTGGCCAGAAATACTAAGTGTTGGGCCATGCTCCCCAATAATGCACATGCGCCCAGAACCTTCCCATGTGCCTAAGTGTTCCCATGCGCCCAGAAGGCCATGCGCCTGCATAGTGTTCATGCGCATGCATAGTGCCCATGCGCCTAAGACTTAGAATTTATTTTCTGAATTTTGGGAAAATGTAAAATATAGACTTTGACTTGGGATGTTCACGGGGGTGATGTGAGTTGCCTTTTAGTGATGGATGATGTGTGATTAGATGGAATTACTAGATGATGATGTGTGATGTTTAGATGATGATGTGTGATGTCTAGATAATGATGTGGGATGACTAGATGATGATGTGTGATGATGCATGATGATGTGTGATGATGTGTGATTTAAGTTTTGTTCCTTAATACGTATTATTTACGTGGCTTCACATAGTGCGATTATGTTAATATACGTAAAGTATTATCTTAACGAAGTGAAAGAATTAAGATAACGAGAAGTGGAACTTAATGAATGAATGAAAGCCTTCCAAGCAAAATGGAAAGAGGTTCAAAACTCCATGTGAGTTGTTAGAACAACTGTGTGTGGAAAAGCGTGCGATTTTGGCTAACTCATGAGGGTTCACACACAGTGGTAGTCAGTCTTGGTGGCTGCTCCATACGTGGGATGTGCTATTAACTGTGTGTTATGTAGCGTACAATCTTGGCTACCTCATATGAGTTCACACACACAGGGGAGTCAGTCTTAATGACTGTTCCATACGTGCGATATGGGATCATTGTCATTCGACCTCAGTAATCGACGTTACGTGTCACGAAGAGGGAAAAGCTTGACAGGATCTAGATTCAGTGAAGGATAATAATAAAAGTGCGAAAAGTGCGAAACGTATAAAATGTGCGATATGGACAAAATGAATGAAATGTGCGATAAGAATGAAACGTGCGATAAGAACGAAATGTGAGATAAGAACGAAATGAACGATGTGTGATCATGTGCAATACTAAAGAAAATGTTTTAACGAGCGAAAGGTAATATGTATTTTATAAAACTGGGACTCACTCAGCAACGCTGACTTTTATGTATTTTCCAGTTGGCAGGTAAGAGTTGCTGAGGATGGCACGGGGGCAGCTACTTGGATTATTTTGGATAGCATCCATTTTGTGTAAAATGATGTTTTTGTGATGTAATGCAACGAATGATATTTTGTAACGATGTTGTATTATTTTGCAAAAGCAGTTATTAATATATGAAATGATCTTAGTTAAATGATTCCGCTGCAACGTTTTAAATAAATATGCGATTTATGTGCGATGAATGATCAACTGTAAGGTGCCCGGGAACGGGGCCTTACAGATTGCAACCACGAGCTTCAATCGCCACAACGAGCAACCACAAGCCTTAAAATCATAGAAAGAGAATGGATGTATCTTAGAGATAGAGCACCGAGTTCTTGGGGTGTTAAAATGAGAAAATCCTGATTTTACAGCTTTTATACCCACTCTACCGAACTAGGGTCCTTCGCAGACCACTACCCACACCATGGCGGCCTACTACCTTCTTAAAAACTCATATTCGCATCCTTCAAATGGAATATTTCCCATATATACAATAAATATTCTTGGCAGACAGTTACACATGCCCTTGGCGGTTCACGACCACCCTTGCGGTCGTACGTAGTTTCCTTGGCGGTTCGTGTTAAAACCGAGATTCCTAATGTCTATCTTCGTCCTTTAGCGGATTATTATGGCTAACCTTCACAACCCATAATGGTCCGCTATGGTCCGATTGCTCGAAATCCTTAGGAAATTCTCTTGTCAACCTTTTCATTGATGTTCATTTAAACAACGACCTGTCTCTTAGACCGAGGGGTCAAACCAAAATACTAAGATTATCCGAGTTATACCCATATGATTTCGATGAAAATTATATAAGAATACTTCAGTTGAACCAGTGATTTATATAGATAATTTTTGGATCTTATATGCCCAAGACACATACAAGATTGATGTGGTTAGTACGTTATGATCCAAGTCAGGTCATACCCAATAACAAGCTAAACAAACACCAATAAATATTTATTTGTTCATAAATCAAGCAAATAAATATTGACACTAATTTAGAAAATGAGTTTTCTAAATTATTGCATTTAACATAGAACGAATTATATGGATATTTTGTTCATGAGATATTATTTGTATTGTTATTTAAATAGGATAAATAACAACAAATAAAAGTGTGGTTAAGTTATAAAAAAATTAAAAGGGTTTAATTTTATAAAACTTATAAGTAAATAATGAATGGTAAAAATTTTAAATGGGTGGGAACCCATTTGAAATTTCGGCCTCCCCTTGGTATCTCACATTTGGATTCCTTTTCTTGATTTATTATAAGACATTAACCATTTTCATTAACACACTCCACCATACTCTCTCTCACACATAAGTGCAATTCTCTCCTCCTCTTTCTTTCTCCTTGCAATTTTCGGACCAAGAAGAAGGGATTGGAAGAAGATTTTTGGTGATTAACTTCCTAACAAGTTGGGTGGTTTTGCTAGAGCTTGTGGGTATACTAGCTTGAGGCCTTCTACTTTAGAGGTTTACATTCAAGAGCATCATCTTCTTCATTGTTATCCATCTCATATCATCTTGTTCTTGAAAGGTTGTATTCTAAGAACACCCTATGGTTGTTTATGTTTTGATAGCATTTCTTTTCACATATATGATCCTTGTTCTTGGATTTGCTTTCTTGATTATAGAATGGTTTATTTTCAGCATCTAAAACAAGTTTTAAATCACTTAGATCCGCTGCGTTTTTATGTTTAAATGGTTAAACAACTTTGATAAACTTGTGAGAAACCCAACAATAATTTAAAAGACAATACTTGATTTGACAACTTGGATAGTTTTTTAAGTCTAGTACAACTAATGGTTGAAACAAAGTAACAACTCTCATTTACATTGATGAATTGTTTATTTAAGCTAGCACTCGTATTATCTGTTCCAATCACAATAGTTGAAAGACTTTTTTCATCAATGAAGTACATGGCAATCGATTTGGATGGGTGATGAAATTTTAAACAATAGTTATTGTTTTATGAAGGAAGATTTACTTAGTAATGTCTCTCTAGACATTGTTATGGAAAGATTTTAAAAAATATATTGTACTTTTATTATGTTTTTGTAATGACATTTGACGTGTGTTAGGTTTAAGAAATATAGTTTGATTGTCTTGTTTTTTATATTAACCCATCTAATACAACCCAACATGGACCCAAAATGGACCGAAACAATTTATTATACAGTGTTACTGTCTCACTCAACCAACCCTTAAAACGTTTCCGTCCACATAAAAAAATTTCTTGGATCCACCACTGTGTTCGTAAATGATTGAAGATTCTAGCCTTAAGGCGGCTATTGATATGGATTTAATAATAGATTCGAAGGACGCGTGGCTTAGTTGTTTAAAAAAATTGTTTGTTTTGGAACTATTGACAAGACAAAATTTCTTAATCATTAGGAGGACTTTCCAATGTCATTCTTGATGATGAATTCATAGCATAATCGAAAGCATATTTCACTTCAGCCATAAAACACCAGTTCTACACTCTCCTACTCCAGTGGATCACCAATGGACACCGGTGAAACCTTCGACTCGGACCCCATACTTTACATCCACTCGATCTCTCCAGCCGGCCGGCTTCTCCCATCCTCAAGCCGCTGGAACTCAATCGAACTCGACTTCAACCTCTTCCCTCAGTCTCGAAACGTTTGTGGTTACGATTCTCTGCCTTCGCGATTCACTAAGTCCATTGATTTCAAACTAACAGTCTCCAATAAGAAAAACTTCAAACGCTTCATTTATGCTTCATCCGTATTTGTTTCTCTCGTTGTAATTCTAAGTCTCTTGTTATATTTCTTGCCAAACAAGCATCGTCATCATCATGGCGCAACAAAAGACCTTACTTCAGCACTCAAACAAGCTCTCATTTTCTTCGATGCTCAGAAATGTACACCAAAATAATATAATTTAGAACAATTACGAATAAGTTTTTTTTGCTGCCGCATAATTTATTGATGTATATCTTGTTGTGGCAGCTGGAGTATTGCCCGAAGATGGTATGGTTAAATTTCGAGGTGATTCTGGATTAGATGATGGGAACAAAAGTCTTGTTGGCGGATTTTACAACTCCGGAAATAACATCAAGTTTAGTTTTCCTATGGCTTATACCATCACGTTGTTGAGTTGGTCTGTGATCGAATACCATCCGAAATATGAAGACATCGGAGAACTTGATCACATCAAGAGCATAATCAAATGGGGGAGTGACTATTTGCTCAAGCTTTTCATTCGTTCAAATCAAACTACTGGAGGTTCAATTACCTTGTTTTCTCAGGTATCCTAAAAACTCATAATCGCGACATGTTTTACTGAGTGACAAAACGAAATTCATTACTTTTTGGCGGCATACTTTCATTTTAACATAAACGTTGTTATTTTAGTAGCAATTACAACATAATGTTAAGTTGTTAACATAGGTTTTCTTCTCTAAAGGTAGGGGGTATATTGAACAACAAGACGTCTACCACCGAGAACGATGACAGTTGTTGGCAAAGACCGGAGGATATGAGATACAAAAGGCCGGTTTCTAGTTGTGATGAGACGGCTTCGGACTTAGCTGGAGAGATCATTGCAGCACTTTCAGCAGCATCATTAGTGTTCAAAGAAGACGAGGAATACTCGAGTAATTTAACCAAAACTGCTATGGAGTTGTTCAATATTGTCACAAAACAAGAGCCTGGGTTTGTTCAAGGGATGTATACAACGAAAGAGGAGTGTGGAGGGCAATCAAGAGGGTTCTATAACTCATCAGGGTACAAAGATGAGTTAGTTTGGGGTGGGACTTGGTTATTTTTTGCTACGGGCAATACGAGCTATCTTAGATACGCTACAGAAAATCTTGTTTTGGCTGAAGAAGATGAATTATCAGCAGATAAAGGCATCTTCTATTGGAATAACAAGTTCACCGCTAACACGGTATGCATTTTCATGTCAATCCCGTGCTTGTAGTTAGCTTCATAGTTTTTGCAAGTTTGATTGCTATGATGCAATCTATCAGTTTTCTACTTTATAAAGATGATGAAAAAGCTTTTAGAATTTTGGAGGTGAGATTAGTATATTAATCCAACCAATATCTATATTTTGTTTACTGCTATGATCATCTTGATAAGAATCAATCTTGCATTTGGGATTTAGTTAAAAAGTCAAAATTCAAGTACGGTATCATTAACCTTTTATCTATCTGCAGGTTTTGTTAACAAGGCTCAGATTCTTCATTGATCTTGGATATCCGTATGAAGAATCCTTCATATTATCAACAAACAGTGTTAACACACTCATGTGTTCGTATTTGTCTCCTACTACGCATAAAACACAAGGTACACTTTTTGTATGATCTATACTGAATAGAGTCTAATGAAATGAAGATTAGTGTGTGACTACTCTTACCATTTTCTCTTGGTACACATAGGTGGATTGATATTCCTAAAGCCGAATCAATATTCACCCCTCGAGTATGCTGCCACAGCATCCTTTCTTAGCAAACTGTATAGCGACTATCTTGCACTTTTGCACAAGTCCAGTAGTGGTTGCATTGGTGGTACCAATTTTTCAGTTGAAAATTTGCAGGATTTCTCTATGTCTCAGGCAAGTGCTAAATTAACATGATTTAAACAAAGATCTTCAGTAATAACTAAAATCACACACATGGTAAAGAACACAAAAGATAATTTCAATTCTTGATTATGTTTTTGGCCCTGTTAGGTTAGTTACATACTTGGAGACAATCCTATGGAAATGAGCTATGTGGTGGGATATGGGAACAAGTACCCGAAACATGTACACCATAGAGGCGCATCAATTCCATGGGATAATCAATGGCACTCTTGTGTTGAAGGGAGTACATGGTTGAATTCCGAAAATCCAAATCCCAATGAACTTCTGGGAGCGTTGGTACGAGGACCCGACTGGAATGATATGTTCTTAGACAACAGGGATAAGCCATGGTTCACCGAACCAACCATTTCTAGTAATGCTGGTCTAGTTGCAGCGCTCGTGGCACTCCATGACGACCCTCCACATTCATCCTCAAGCCCAAATGGTGCAGGTCTTTTAGGTATAGATAAGTTAGGCATCTTCGATAATATTCATTTAGTTTGATAATAAACACAACCCATTGGTACATCTTCCGTTGTAATGCTTAGTATTTCGAATGTTTGTTAGCACAAATTGTTCTTAATGTTAATATAAGAAGTTCTCTTAACATCCTTGCACCATTTGTTACATTATCTAATATATGAACTCTCGAGTCCTACAAAAATATTATACATGTCACAAAACTTACACACTCTGATCTAAAACTGGGCATATACGTACAAGATAATATATTTACACAAGACTCGCACGGGTTTCACTAGTAGAGAAAAAGGTAAGTATGACAATAAATATGAGTATACCATGAGACACTATTGTCATATGTTCCTTTTCCAAACAGTGGTATGTAGCTAGTATTCTCCATCTGATCATCTATATCCATATACAATAATACATATGGTATTTGTTTTTTTCTAAACCGTGTCCCGTTGCGCTCTTCATTCTTTAAGTTGCCTTCAGCCGGTCCAAACCATAAGTTCCCTGTAGTTATATATATAAAAACATAATAAGTAACACAAGTTGAAATGTTAAGATTAAGACAATATAAATTAATACGAGATAACCGAAAATTAACAAGCATACCAAAATCGAGTGTATTTCATCTAGAAAGGGTATAAGCAAAGTGTTGAAGGTCTTTATGTCCTCTTTGAGAGCTTCTTCATCTTTAGCTTCAGATCTTAGGATCTCAATCATGGTTTTGATGTTAGGAACTAGTTTCAGTGCCACCTGAAATATGAACAATTTGATCAGCAATAAATGGTTGCGCGTAATCCGCGTATTGTAACACATGAATGATAACATTGTCCTAAATGTGAGAATTGTGTCATGCAAGAGGTTAGCAATCAAACTTATTTACTCCCTCTTCTACAACATCTAAGTTGTATGTATTCTTAACGTCAAATATAACTTTTTTGATCTTAATTAAACCACCTAAAAACTTTATTGGTACGTGAAACTAATTATAACTAAAGAAGTGAAAAGCAATATAATTAAAGGGTACTCTATAAGCCGTGGAAGAGATCCATCCGTGCCATGGTTTTAGAGTTGAACTGTATGCTTCTTCAACAGCTTGCTCCATATCCACCGCGGTGTCTTTTTCTATCAACTCCAATAGATTCACTGTAAAGTCTAAAGATCTGTAAAATGAATTGGAGTTAGGATAAGATACATATATTATTTATAGCCAATTTAAATATCTATGATGATTGTGAAAGGTTATGTGGTTTTGTGTGTTACCTTGTTAACCAAAGGAAAGCTTTGCTAGAACTAGTAACCTTTCTTGACGTCCCTTCATTTGCTTCTTTCTTAAGTATCTCCACAACATTTGAATAAAGTTTAGGGTCTGATTCTTGCATTTTCTCCAGTGTCTAATGCTCATGAAATATAAACCCCATTAGTTCCAAATTATCAAGCTTCCTACTTTCTACATAATATCGACAATCTAGTTACTATATTTCAATTCTTATACTTAAAATTGCCTAGAAATATAAACATCTGGGTATTTAAGATCAAATCTTCACATCTACTATTATGAAAATCTGGTTAACGCTCCATATAATGATGAAATATTAATAAGAGCAAAATTTAATTGTTCTCCCCACTTGTTAGTGTATTTTTTCTATAATTAATAAATACATCATTATATTCTAGCATTAAGAAGCGTTGGGGTTTGCGTTCTACTATCTTAATTCTCTGAGTCTTGTTTATTATAAAATATTCTAAATTTTACAAAGTAAATTTTTTTTTATTTTTATAAATTAATAAATACAAAACAAAGTCACCACATCTATATATATATATATATATATATATATATATATACAGATTTGCATATATAATCCGGGAAAATTT
>BJCO01768378.1:0-10270 GCA_018326465.1 Flaveria floridana | reverse complement strand
ACACAAGCATGTTTAATAAAAAGATCATCTTTTGATTCTACCTGTGCAGATGTAGACGTGCCAGCCATGAAAGCAGTTTGAGGTTCCTTTTGTGATTCAGATTCTGCATTCAGTTCATCCTTAACGAGTTGATCAATAGCAGCTAAGGTTTCATTAGCATCCAGCTCTACTAAGTTCTCCCCCTCACTCGCAGAGTCATCATTCAGATCATCAACAAGAGAAATGTTGGCTTCACCATCCGATAAAAAACGGAAGGACCAGTCCTGTCCTTCATCACCTTGAGCAACCATTGCCTTTGAATCACTGCTTGTTGAAGCTGTCTTTTACTCTTTATCCTGTTTGTTGAAGGACGAGAACGGGTTCCCATTGCCAGTCTTCTTCGGTTTGACACACTCTCGCTTGAAGTGTCCTTTCTCCCCGCAGTTAAAGCAGGTGACCTTTGACTTGTCAAATCCAAAGGTAGTATCTTTAGTAGCCACCAGATTTCGTCCTGTCTTCTTCACAAACTTCTTTGCTCGTCGCACAGTACTCGCGAGAGCCCACATAATGTCCATTCTTTCCAATTCATTTTCATCCACCTGCTCATAGTCTTCATCAGCCAAGTGGCAGTTACCAATCCTTCCTGCGACTAATCCATCATAAGAATGAACCACAGCAGCAAGTAAGTCCATGTGCTCTTTAGCCACTTCCACAGTTACCTTGCCTAGATTTTCTGTCACTAACTTCGTCGATTGAGCTACTGTAGTACTACGTTGAACCCCTGATGAAACATTTGACTCACCACCAGACGATGAGCTTTGACCAGTTGCAGATGCAGATGCAGATGCATTAGATACAAAGGCAGTCTGCAGAGGGGCACCAGGAGATTTTACAGTAGGAGTCACGTTGTAGAGAGACGGATCCTGAGTGTATGCTCCCTTCTTGGCCTTGTACTTGTGTCTCACCTCTTCTTCTGTCAGTTTCAGGATGAAGTCATTGATATCCAAAGTCTCCAGCACTGATTTATATCTTAAAGTGGAAATAAACGAATCCCACTTCTCTAGTAGCCCATCAGCCAAACTTGCTACTTTTTCTTCCTTAGACGTTGTAACACCATGAGTGTGAAGTTCACTTATCAAATGATAGAAGCGGATAATATCATCCAAGCTTTCATTTCCAATAGAAGAAAAGTTATCAAATTCTTTCTTCAATGCTTTCGCCTTCAGTGACTTAAGTGTTGAATTGCCTTCATATCTCTTCTCAAGAGCCTCTCATAACTTTTTGCTCTGCTTATGTTCTAAATACTGATGGAAGATATCTTTGGGAATTGACTGGGTTAACATAGCATAGGCTTTCTTCTCTGCATTATATGCAATCTTTTGTGCATCACTTAATCCACTTAGAGTAAGGGGTATACCATCAGCACCAACTAGCATATTGTAGCCAGTCTCAATAGCATTCCAGAGATTTGTATCCACTCTATTAAGATAAATCTCAAACCTTTGCTTCCATTGAGGAAATTCATCAAGAGACAAAAGCTTAGGTGGTTTATTATGGTTCCCGATCTCATTTTCCAGTAGTAATAGTCTGGATCCTAGAGTCCTTCCCTACTGAGAATGCAAAGTTCTTTGAGTCCATAATGAATTTGTCTTAAACTTGAAAACCAAACTGTGTATGCGACTGGGAGGGGCGAGTAAAGGACGACTGAAACAATCAACGTGCGATTGAGCTGAGTCGCACGACTGGGCAGGCGATTAGGGCAGTTGTGCGAATGAGCAGAACGACTGGGACAATCGTGCGATTAAACGAGCGAATGGTCCAATCGTGCGATTGAACTGGGCGATTGGATTTCAGTCGTGCGATTAAGTCAATTGTGCGACTGAGACATCTGACTTTGAAATTTTTCAACCTTTTTCACACAATTCGACCTAAAACACAATTTTGAATACCCTAGACGGCTGCAACTCGAAAAAGACTCAACTTTGAAAGCATGCACACATAAAAACTGGATTTTTAGGCAGAAAAACGGATCTTTTCGCTTAAAAACATTGACTTTTTCAAAAACAAGATTGAATCCACGAAGAATCAGGAGCCAAAGCTCTAATACCACTTGTTAGGACCGTGTACGGACGGAGTACTAACTGATTCTACGTGAAACCGAATCAAATAGCGCGGAACTCTATTTGATTAGCGATCCAATCAAGGAGAACGTTAATCATATCAAACCTAACGATTAGAATATGTTAAGAATAGATTAGGAATGATCAGAAACGTTCTATGAACTTGGAAGGTACGTTCTGTGCGAACTTGGACGGCTAGGGTTGTGAATTATTGAAGTGTTACATTTTTCCACGAATTAAGTGGTATTTATAGGTTACAGCTTTCATTCGTACGACTGAGCCAAGCGAATGGCTCAGTCGTACGACTGAGTTATATGATTGAGTCATTCATACGACTGAGTCAGTCTTATGACTCAATCGTGCGATTGACTCAATCACCTGGTTCAGTCGTGCGATTGGCCCATTCGCATGGTCTAGTCGTGCGACTGAATCAAGATACTTAGTTAAACATATTCTTGAACCTTTAATGATTCAGAACTATGTCTAACAACTGTAAACCTATATAACATGTTCATATAAGCATGTAATAATAAATAATATTAATAGATATAACATTCCATAAACAATGAACATTCACAGAAGAGTTTTTCATTACATAAATTGAAACATTACATATGTGTTATAAAATGAAAGTCTATTACATTTAAGCTCACTAGAACTAGAACTAGGGACATGTGTACCAACATGTTATCCCCTCCATTAAAGTGGTATTCGATCTTGTTGATGTTACGCCTGTGAAGCTAATGGGGTTGCTCTAGTCTCAAGAGGAGCGAATAAATAGTAGAGTCCAGTCTTCCAGTCCAGTGAAGAAACTCGAACCACTTGAAGAACATGCTCTTCATGTTATCCTAGAACAACCACATCCTGTGCGCGGTCGAGGCAGAGGTCGCGAAGCTCCAAGAGGTCGAGGTTTTGGTCGTGGATGAGGATCTCTTAATCGCAGCAAAGTACCCCAACGCTATGTCTGCAAGAAGTTTGTCCATATGAAGAAGGATTATTGGTACAATGATGACCCACAAGTAAACATGGCGGAAAATGAGGAACAAACTGAGGATGCCGATGAAAATGCTCAGCATTTGTTAATGATCCAAAAAGGAAGTATTCATGAAAGCTCCCGTAGATGGTTTGTGGACTCCGAGTGCTCAAACCATATGATGGGTATAAAGTCCAGTTTTTCAACTCTTGATGAGAACTTTAAGATGGAGTCAAACTCGATGAAAAGAAGCGGCTCGCCATTGAAGGTAAAGGTACGGTGCACATCTGGACTGGTGATGGGGTGTACAAGCTACTTGAAGATGTATACTACGTATCACGATTGGAATACAACCTGTTGAGTGTGGGGCAACTTATGAAAAAAGGGTATTCAATTCTTTTTGATGATGATAAATGCTTGGTTCGAAACAAAGCCTCTGGTCAAGCTATCATGGAGATTCCGGTTGCAATTAATAACATATTTGTGGTAGACACTTCTTGTCTAATCACAAACAGAAGTGCTCAATCAAACAAGCAGGAAGCGGAAGCCATGCGATGGCACTGCAGGTATGCCCACCTTCACTTTGACAGCCTTAAACAATTATATGAAAAAGATATGGTTGATAGGTTACCTAAACTCAAAACAAATATGAGGTGTGAGTCTTGAGTAGTCGGGAAATTACCGCGCAAACCTTTCAAATCCACATCATGGAAAGCTAAGTCCAAGCTAGGACTTGTGCATACGGATCTATGCGGTCCCATGCAAAGTGCTAATCTTAGAAATAGTAGGTATTACTTATTCTTTGTTGATGATTACTCCAGGATGTGTTGGGTCTATTTCCTTACTCACAAGATCCAAGCTTTCGAGAAATTTAAAAGCTTCAAGGCTCTCGTGGAGAATGAATGTGGAACTTCTATTAAGGTTCTTCGCTCTGACCGGGGCGGGGAATTTTGTTCCATGGAGTTTAATAACTTCTGTGAACAAGCCGGGATCAAGAGAGAAGTCACAGTTCCATTTACTCCATAACACAATGGTGTTGTTGAACGAAAAGAGAACCGTGATGAATCTGGCAAGAAGCATGCTGCATGGAAAGAACCTTCCAAACTTCCTCTGGGCCGAAGCTATCGCCACTGCAGTTTATATGATAAACAGGTCACCGACTAAAGCTCTTGGAAATCAAACACCGTTCCATGCGTGGTCTGGCTCCAAACCCACTGTGAAACACATACGGACCTTTGGGTGTGTTGCCGTTGTACCTGCCCAACTTCGAAGGAAACTTGTTAATCGATCAGAGAAAACTATTTTTATAGGGTATTCCAATACAACCAATGGTGTCTATAGGTTGTATAACCCTAAAACAAAGAAGTTCAGTACCAAGCGTGACGTGGAGGTTTTAGAAGAAGAAATATGGGACTGGAAATCTCATGAGAAGTCCTCTGACGAAGCACAATCCCCCATGTTTATTGATCCTTTTCCTATGGAAAATAGTGGTACTAGTGCAAGTGAGATTGATATCTCAAATGCAGAAGTTCCTCATGTACCTTTAAATAGTACTCAACCTACTTTATCACCTACTTCCAGTACTATTTTATCATCTTCCTTATTTCCCTCTCCTAACCCGAACAACGAGGTACCCTCAATCAATCAAACCACATTGACTAAACCGGGCCCCTCAAAACGTGTTACCCGACCTCCCTCATGGCTACATGATTACCACAGTGGACAAGGATTATCAGATAGTGATAATGATATCCTTACTTGCCACTTTGCCTTAAGTGTCTCTGATCCTATCACCTACTCTAAAGCCATACTTTCTCCCGAATGGATTGAAGCTATACGATCTGAACTACCTGCCATTGAAAGAAACAATACTTGGCAGCTTGTCCCACTTCCCTCTTATTGAAAGGTTGTTGGTGTTAAGTGGTTGTTTAAAACCAAGGTTGGAACCGACAGGAAAATTCTTAAACACAAGTGAGGCTGGTGGCAAAAGGTTATTCTTAACAACCTGGAATAGACTTTCATGAAACATTCGCACCGGCTGCTCAGTTCGAAACTATCCGAGTGTTCTTGGTGGTTGCAGCTCAAAAGGGGTGGAAAATACATCAGCTAGATGTTAAATCCACCTTCTTAAATGGTGAACTAACTAAGGAGATATATGTTGAGCAACCTGAAGGATTTGTGTCCCAAACTCATCCTGAGATGGTATACAAACTAAATAAAACCCTTTATGGTTTGAAGCAGTCTCCACGAGCCTGGTACTCGAAGATTGATGATTATTTTAATTAGCATGGATACATAAGAAGCTCCAGCGAACCTACTTTGTATATCAAACAAACTGCTGATGGTAACATTATTTATGTTTGCTTATATGTTGATGATATTATATGTGCTTCTTCACGTGCTGCCTTAGTGAGAGAATTCAAGGAAGGAATGAAGAAAACTTTTGAAATGACTGACCTTGGTCTATTTTAAGTATTTCTTAGACTAGAAGTAGGTCAAGTGGATGATGGTATTTTTTTGCATCAAGAAAATTATGCTAAAGGGCTGCTTAAATGATTTCTTATTCAAACCACTAAGCCAGACGATACTCCTATGAATTCGAATAAGAAACTTTCTGCTCAAGATGATACTGAAACTGTAGATGGAGAATTATTTCGTAGCATGGTTGGTGGTCTAATTTATTTGACTCACTCATGGCCTGACTTGGCCTATGCTATGAGTTTGGTCTCTCGATTTATGACCAATCCATTTAAGTTACACTTGGGTGCTGTTCGAAGGATACTAAAGTATGTGGCTGGAACTACGAGTCTTGGCTTATGGTACTCTAAAGGTGGGACGATGACTCTTCATGGATTTACTGATAGTGACTGGGCAAGCTGCATAGATGATCGCAAGAGTGTCTCGGCCTATCTATTATCTATTGGAAGTGGTGTGATAGCTTGGTGTTCTAAGAAGCAACTTACAGTTGCTTTGTCTAGTACAGAAGCAGAATATATTGCAGCCACCGAAGCAGCATGTCAGGCTATTTAGCTCAGGCGTATTCTAGAAGATATGGGGCTAACTCAGGAGCATCCAACCATCATTTATTGTGATAGCAAATCTGCCATCAGCTTGTCCAAAAATCCTACTCATCACAGCAGGTCCAAACATATTGAGTTGCGGTATCATTTTATTTGAGAAATGGTGGATAGGAAGCTGGTTTCATTGGAATATTGCTGCACTCATGATCAAGTGGCAGATGTGCTCACTAAGTCTTTGTCAAAAGAAAATTTTGTTTACTTCAGATGGCCCATGGGAGTACGCGAATTTGAATCACGGGAGCGTGATGAAGTGTGATTCAGATATTACGTATGCATGGAAGCTCAAGTACACGTGTCATAAAGCTGATTGTTTTCAATAAAGATCACGTGGTCAATGTTCACTATATTTATGCTTAGTTTGTTGAATAATAATAAGTTCACCTTGTTATCTGATGGGTCATAGTTTATGTTAGGTTGTTGAGCTTTTCTTGTTGGTTATTTACTATTTAAAGGACCTGTGTAATCAGTTTTATGTATCTCTTTCAAAAAGTAATCAAAATCACATGAGCTTTCTATTATCTTGTGAGTTTCATACGTTATCTATACCAACAAAAAATGCATATGCAGACACTGATCTTGAAGATCTATATCCTCACTACCATTCAGATTCAGCCAATAGTCATGATTTGGGGCTAAATGTAGGGTTTTACAAGTGAGTTTGAACAGAAAAACGCGAGAATAGAGTAGGGAAGGTGGGTGGAAAGGAGGTTGTTGTCGTCGTACATCGCCAGTTGAACGGCGGGAGGCCGTCGGCAGGGGGTTTGACCGGCCTGTTCTAAGGTCGAATAAATGAGAAGAGGTGGACTGTTGTCATAGAGGATGTGAAGCAACGACGACGGACGGAGGAGTACAGTGAAGGTAAACGGTGGCATGAAGGTGATGGTGAGAATTGAAGGAGAAGAGACAGTTGTTTAAGTTGAAAAGTGAGATTGTAGAAAAAGAGATGAATTAAGTAGTTGTAAGATTGAAAAGTCACTCTTACCTATTTTTAGTTTTTCATTTTCGTCATGTGTGATTGGTTACCTCCAATCTTTATTTAACCTTCAAATTTTTGTTTTTAACCTAACTAGTTGCAATCCTGGACGCGCGTTGCGCGAAATGTTATGACATTTTGTATAATTGCTTGTATTTTTTATGAAAACATAGCTAATATGGACATTGCATACAAGCAGCAGTATTTTAGATGGGTTTTCAGCATGTTCAGATAATACATACATGGGTTATCATTAAAACACAACTAATATAGACATTGCATACAAGCAGCAGTAGTTTAGATGGGTTTTCAGCATGTTCAGGTAATACATAGAAGTGATACATGGGTTTTCATTGTATGCAACAACTTTTCCACAACATGATGAACGTTCAACATCTAGCTTTAAAGCTTCAAAAGGTTTGTTATATTGTTTGGGCTGCATGGTGTTGTGCATATATTTTGGTTACCAAAAGTGCGGCTGTTGAAAAGTGGTTTCCTTGTTCTGCAACCCATTCCGTCTATGAAAAGACAGTATCACATGGTTCTCCTGCAGTGCCACCCATTATGTTTATCAAAAGACAGCATCAAAAGGTATCTAATTGCTGCTGTTCAAAAGTCGTCTTGCATATTTGCTAGTTGTTTTTCTGCTTCTTTGTGCCAGCCTGCTCCTTATCTGCATATATGTAGAAATTTGTTAATAGAAGTTGCACTGTTTCTAACAGGTGTTTCTTTATGTTTGTACCTTCTTCGAGATATAGTGTTCTTTTTACTGGATTTTCTGGGTGATTCTTACTTGCAGTGGTATGTGGTGTTGGGGTATTTGGTGCTGGGGTGCTAGTTGAGGGTACATCTGGATTTATGTTTTCAACTTTGTTAACTGTGCAACGAACCGATCCTGTTCTGATGTTCTTTTGGGCTTGAACATGGAAATATGCCTCTTTGTTAAGGACAGTGTGCTGCATTATGTCTGGATGCTCGTTTGGCAGCAAGTCTGAACATTTCTTTCCAATCAATTTTGTTGAAGGTTCGTTGAACATTGTGGCATGGATACTCCCTGTGTTGTCTGATATTATGCCAGTTATTCGGTACCTGCAACGTATTTAGATATAACTTAGTTTAAAGACTTTAACGTATGTCTAGATTTGGTGTTTGATGTTTGATTTGATGCATTCTAAATCAGCAACCTTTGTACTATATTGTGCAGGAATTGTGTCTATGTGCGAGGCTGCTATGCAGAGATTAGTATTATATTAAGTGGTTGATAAATTTGTAGTGAATGCTGGTTTAGTGTTTACTTACTTTTTTTGTTAGGGTGGGGTAGTAGCCATGATGTGAACAAAACCAAAGGCTTTCTGATTTGATGGGTGAGTTGTCGCAATTGGGACAGGCGGTGAAGTGCCATTCTTTGTCTGTGGCGATTTGTGTGAATGCAGCTTTAAGCACAAAGATTTGTCCCTGGGAAAAGGTTGAACGTGCTTAGTTGAGTTGATTTTTGTAGGTGGCTATAAAAGGTAATTGTATAATCTTTATTCTTACAGTGAGTTCGTTCTTTTCTTTTCGCAGAAGTTCAAACATGGTAATGTGGTTTTGGATGCCTGTGGATGTTTGTTTCTGTTGTTGCGACTGGGTGTCAGTTGTGTCTTTTGCTGACTCCTGTTCTTCAAACCTGAGAAAGTTTAACAAATGTGTTTAATATTTTTTTTGATGATTATGTGTAGTTATGTGTATGTTATGTTTATGCACATGTTATTTGAAAATTGTATTCTTTTTAGAAATTGGTCCTGATAATAAAAGTTGTAAAAAGAGGAACAATATTGAAAATATAAACTTTTTTATGTAAGGATAATTAACAGGTGGATAAATGGTGTATAAAAGTTGTGCACAATCATATACCAATTGCCCACCTACATACGATAAAGTTATTCGTGCAAAAGGCATTAATAAATGCTTATTTACATTAGACAACTTAGCTGTTATGCTACCCTTATTTTTGGTTTAAAAAGGATAATGTTAAACAGAACTCTAGAAATGCTTTCTAAGTGATGGTTCAATCATAATTAGCAAATGTATAATGACGTGGGTGTCCATATGTAAACGTAGTATCTATGTAAATCTTACAGGCGCAGGAGTGTGCGTGTTTCCACGGTTGATGGGTTGACATAGACATGTGTTGCGTTTGTTGATTGGAGTTGCAATTTACCTGTGTCGACAGGCATATTAAGTGTTTTTACACTGAGTGATAATGGTTAATGCAATAGTGTATACCTATAAAATCAGTTACTCTAACACCAGTAATTGCAAGTATTGTTGGTGCAACTGATGTCTCAATTGAACCCCTCGGAAACTTCGTTGTAGATGTTGTTATTTCACCCCACAGAGTGACACTGATGTCCTTGTTGCTGCAGGAATGAAAGATATTATGTTAAAACATAAAAATTCAAAAGTAATGGATGATTAGCCATTCATTTCTTTATTGTTGTATCTTTCTTGAACAACCTAATCACATGAATATATACTTTTCAGAATGACTTATATATCATCTATCCTCAAATGATAAAGGCACACAAATATTGCAAGATTATCTAAGCAACATTGGAAATAACACCATTAGTTGCAATTCATTATTAGTAGTGTATTTGCTGTTTTAAAGGTTGAATAACAGGTTGTCTTTTGCCAGCAGGAACATATATAGGTAATTTGAGACACTCTAATTAATGTTGGTTAGTTGGGGTTTGAAAGAGACAAACCTGCTGTCTTTCAACGTCGTTGTAACGAAAGGTGCTCCAGCATTTGTTCTGTTATCATGCATCTCTTGCAATATTCCTATGTAATCTGTGTGAATAGTGTTTGTGCATCACAGTAATGAACATGTATACAGGTGTAACAACCTTAAAATTTATAATTATTATTATTTATACTTTTTGCATGAATATTAAATATATAATACACATATGCAATTATATATATGGAAAATGAACAAGCAAGTTTGTGTACGAATAAATTTATGTATGATGTGTATATATATACCTTATATACATATATATCCTTGGACTCATAAAATGATATATATTATGAGTGTACGTATGCATGGTTGCATACATACATATATATGAAAATCTCACGTATGCATGTTTGCATGCATACA
>BJCO01768377.1:0-13143 GCA_018326465.1 Flaveria floridana | reverse complement strand
TGTTCTGCTGGTTTCTCCCCAAGTCCAAGAAGAAATGCGCATAAAGAAGATCCTGCATAAGAAGAAAAATACAAGTGTCGGCTATCCGCATTTGTTAATGCGGATGACCAAGAACAAATGCTGACAAGTATTTGTTCATCCGCATTAACTAATGCGGACATCCGATGAAATGCAGACAAGGCATTTGTTCATCCGCATTAACTAATGCGGATGACCAGCAACAAATGCGGCCAAGTGTTTGCTCATCCGCATTAACTAATACTGATGACCAAGCATTAATGCGGCTAATAGAAGACCAATGTTGATGAAGAATTACTTATCCGCATTAGTCAACGCGGATGACAAATGACAAATGCTGATGAAGACTTAGACTAAGGGTAGTTTAGTCATTTTGTACAAGCTATAAGTCAGCCTATAAATAGAATAGAAACCTCGTATGTGAGAGTGACTTTTTGTGTGACTGTTTACACAACTTTTGAGAATAGACAATTAGAATATACTTTGTTTCTCTCCCATGTTAGCTGTCTTGTTACTGTAGCTTGCTAAGCCCTAGCATTTACTCTGTAACAGTTCAGATAATTAAGACAAGAGTGCATTTATAAGTATATTAAGAGTTCTATGTTCATTGATTGCTTGATATGAAAACATGTGACAGAGAAGATCTTCAAAGTTAGAGTTTGGCAAGCATCAGTTTAGGGGGAGTATTGTTGGGTTCAACAATTGGATAAACTGAAGCTTTCCAAATCACAGTCACACCCGACTGAAGATCTCATTGTACAAGTTCAGAGACCAAGTTGATTACAACAAAAACAATAATAAAGACAATACAACATGACAAAGTCAGGATCAAGACAATTAGAAAAGTCAAAATTAGGTCATGTCGTACTAATAACATAAATAGACCCACTAGTGCATTTTTGCAAGTGTGGATTTTTGTGTGTGTTTCTCATGGTGTAAATCACCACCCAAGGAGAAGTCCTCTCCTTTGGGTGGGTTTGATTTCACCAGCCATTTATGATTCTCGTTGTCACTTGTTATCAACATCAATGAAATCATAACATTATTATTGTCCATGTCTTTGTTCTTTGATTCACACACGTCCACCCATCTTAATTTTGAATTTTCAGATCTGAAAATGATGAATCCTAAGATCCAAGCTCAATGAATCTGAAATATTGATTCAGCAAAATGGTATCAGAGCTGTTGGTTGCTGGATTCATCTAGTTTTTAGATCTGATTTCATCCTTAATGATGTCAAGAACAAAGAACACAACAACAAAAATGAAGAAAAAGGTCACTGTTCATCAAAACCCCATCTGTTCATCATAAAAAATAAGAAGAAAATCAACAAATCTGTTTAACTATGGTACAATTTGAAGACTCGTGAACATGTTCATGATTATTCCTTCAAAATTCGATGCAATTGAACAAGATTATCATCAAAAAAGGAAGAAAACCTGTTTGTTCATCTCAAAATCAAAAAGAAAAGTCATCAGATCTGTTCTAATATGGTACGATTTGAAGAAATATTATCATCCCTTGGATTATTCCTTCAAAATTCGATGCAATTGAACATGATAATCATCAAAAACGAAGAAAAGATGGAGAAATCGAAGCTACTGCTGATTTCCCGACCTGCACTGCAGTGTGAAATCGTTTTTGTTCAAGTCTGAAAACAAATTGCGGATGAACAAAAACAAATGCGGATGAAGCTTGATCATATGCGGATGTGATATAAACAAATGCGGATGTGTTATCCACAAATGCGGATGTGTTAATCACAAATGCGAATGACTTTTTCACAAATGCGGATGACTGACAAAGCATCCGCATTTATTCAAAGAAATGCGGATGTTAAAGGAACAAATGCGGAAGTTCAATGAACAAATGCGGATGCACAAGGCAGAAATGCGGATGTTCAATGAAATACTGTTGAAAAACATACAAATGCGGATGTTATGTATACTAATGCGGATGTTGAACATACTAATGCGGATGTTGACTTCACAAATGCGGATACAAGTCAACTAATGCGGATGAATGGTGATGATAACCTCAAATGCGGATGTTAATCACCAAAATGGGCATAACCTGGGCTACGAGCCTCCGTTTCTGACGTGCTACCAGTCAAAACAACTGTCAAAATGAGGTCTACGTCTTAGTAACCAGCCAAAGGCGGTTTATCCCATTATTTTTCAAAAATAAGGCCTCTAAATAGGTTTTCGGGCAACTTTTATGTTTTGGATCTTCAATTTAACTCCGTGAGCTGCATCACAAATGCTCATGCTTTGAGTAACTAATGTAAATGTTAGCTTACTTTAACCACATGCACATCCATCAACATCAACAACATTATTATCAACATCAACATCAAAAGCAACAGCAATATCAACAACATAATCAATGAATAGATGATGAACAAATGACACAAACAAACAAGAAAAAGAAAACATCATGAATGCGGACGATTGCAACTAACAGGCACGTCCATTTTGAGCATTCAAAACAAAAGAAGAAATCAACTTTGGTCACATAATCAATGATTTATTCAAGGATTTGTACAACTATCAGAAACTCTTTCTGAAGCTCATGATACTACAATCAAAGATGATCTTTTGCACCTGTGTCTGACTACTGAGCGGAACAGTTAGACGGACTTTAATTAAGGGACCAATGATTATCTGAAGAATGTCAGATTGTGAAGTCATTTCAGAAATTCAAATAACTTGAAGTGTTTTCAAGATTGATTTATGTTCCTGATGCAATTTATTGAAGTTCAAAGCCTCATCATATGCCTAATACATACTAATCCTTTGAGTGTGATATGAACAACCGTAATCCAAAAGTGATACACCTCATATCCAATGCGTTAAGTGTTCTCAAAGAGATTCTATCCTCTATCAGAAATACATTAGGAGAAGCTTAATCTAAGGGGGAGAACTACAGTGAATTGTGTCAGAACATCAGTTGATCATGAAAATATGTGACAGAGAAGATCTTCAAAGTTAGAGTTTAGCAAGCATCAGTTTAGGGGGAGTATTATTGTGTTCAACAATTGGATAAACTAAAGCTTTCCAAATCACAGTATCAGCTCACTATAAAAGACCATGATGTCTTGGCACCTATGCTTCACAAGAATCCTAAATGGTTTATTGAGCCCTCTTAATTGAAGCTTCAAGATGGGTTAACCACTTCAGAGATAATAAAGGATGTGTCTACTCCAGAAGGCAAAGTAGATATAAAGATTATTGCCTGGAAGGATGATATTGGCTAGAATATGTTCATGGTCAAGAGAATCTCAGGGCTAGTTCAGTTTTTCATAGAGTACACTACTCTGATGAACTCCCTACAGATCTATGACTTGAAAGAATTAGTTGATCTTGAGTTGACAAATCATAATGCAATGTACAGAGGATATGAGTTTTAAGATATATTAAAGATGTTCAAGGAAACCATTAACTTCAAATCTCTCAAAGCTATCTGAATCAAGAAAGACAAATCTTTCCAAAATCCTCTAAAGAAGAAGAAAAAGATTAAAGGGACTGAAGAGTTGGTGTTTCCTGAGTTGAATGTAAAACCAACTGAATCTCTGAAAAAGAAAGATGGTGGCTGGTACTCACAAGAAAAAACCAATCTCTAATGTATTTTATGATGAAAAGACTTATAAGTTGGTTATTAAGAGGAAATGGGGAGGTAAAGAAGGTTCAGAGATAAGGCTTTTTAATGGATATGTGGTAAAACTCTTGATGAATCCTATATCCAATACATCTTCACAAGACACTTCAGAGAGATAGATAACAAGCTTGGAGAGGCTAATATGTATCTCTTTTTGAAATGCATCAAGATCTTAAAGATGGCCTATGATAGAATAAATAATAAAAAGGAGTAGAGAAAGAAGAAGAAAGTCCTTATCCAGTTAGGTAATATAGTGAAGCTTGAGGTGGATGCTGATGGATCTTTATGGATTCACAAAGATGAGCTTTCCACAGTATCAGTGTGGGAACCCATATCTCTGAGGCAGATGCCTGTTGAAGCTATTTATACTATGAGCCAGATGAAGATTCATGTTCTGAGTAGAGACAAGATAGCTGAAGCCAAAGACTTCTCCAATATGATCAAAGCTATTTTGGATCCATCATTGGCAGACCTAGCACTAGCTCTATCCTCATCTGTCCAAGCAGCTGAAGAAGAACCAACGGAATCTTCACAACCTCCACCACCATCAAACCCTTGAAGTAGTTAGGCTGTATAATCCTTTGGGGGAGTATTATTAGACCCTGAAAGAATCATACATTCTAATTCAAGAGGTGGTTGAAGGTTGTTCTATTAGAAACTCCCACAAGTCCAAGAAGATATGCGGGTGAAGAAACAGCAGAAGAAAGACCAAGTGTTGGCTATCTGTATTAGTTTATGCGGATGACCAACTGAACAAATGTTGACAAGTATTTGTTTATCCATATTAACTAATGTGGATAGCCGGAACAAATACGGTCAAATATTTGTACATCTGCATAAACTAATGCGGGTACTCAAAGACAAATGTGCTAAGTATTTGTTCATCTGTATTAGTTAATGCTGATGAACAAACATAATGTTGAAGACAAAAAGAAGAAATGCTGATGTAGTCCAAGACGTCCGCATTAGTTAATGCGGATGAACACATACAAATGCTGATTAGCCTTTTTTACTTAGACTAGTATTCTAATGTATAGTTATCAGGGTAGTTTAGTCATTTTGTATAGGTTTTATATCAGTCTATAAATAGAATAAAATACCCTACATTTGTAAGTTTCCGATTGTAAGTTTCTCAATACTCAAGTTTCAAGGTTTTAAGGTTTTCAAGTCACTACATTGAAAGCCCTAGCATCCACTGTATCTTGTTTGCCAACAATCAATACACAAAGCATTAATGAATATTTTTTAGCATTTATGAATAATTTTTAGCATTTAATGTTCTTTGATTCTGTATTTCTCCTACTTAATCATTGACTCAATCATCATATTTGATCCTAGTTGAAGTCACATTAACTGAGTAATCCATTGACTCAATAATCATTGACTGAAGAAGTTTTCTCACTTGGTATTCTCAGCTTAAATCTTAGGCTAGTATCTCCTATTAAAAAGCTACCTGTAGATCCTGACACATCTTTACAAGGTTTCTTAAAACAGTTGGTAACTAAATCAAGATCAAACAAGCAATCAGGACCAGAACCTTTCTCACTATGAGTGTGCTGATTGAAGGTCATATTGGCTAACTCCTTAACTACTATAGTTCTGAGATTGTAACTCTATAAGCCTTATCTTGGGAAGAGTATACATTGAAGTGTCCATCATTTTATTTCTTAGCAAATTTGACTATCTGATCTTTGTTATTCAAGATGGTGCAAGGACATCCAAATGATTAGAGGACACTAATGAAAGGTCTCCTTTTGTGCCACAGCTCATAAAAAGTCTTACCATAAGTTTTGACTACTAAAACTCTATTCTAGATATAACAGGTAGTGTTAATTGCCGCTACCCAGAAGTTGATAGGCAGTTTAGAGCCAAATAACATGGTTCTTGTAGCTTCAATAAGTGTCATGTTTCTCCTCTTAGCACACAATTTTATTGAGGAGTCCTGGGTGCACTATATTGTCTTGTAATACATTTCTCATCACAAAATGTATGAAGGATTTGGTTCTTCAATTCAGTTCCTTGATTAAATCTTATGGTTTTGACATTGTGATCATATTGACTCTCAATTTTCAGAATGAAGTTCTTCAAGATCTCTGGAGTCTCATTCTTAGTTCTAAGGAAAAGGACCTAAGTGAATCATGTGAAATCATCTGTGATCACCAAACAATAAGAGGTCCTTCCTAGACTCATTATAATAGTGGGGCCAAAGCGATTCATATGTAATAAATGTAGGTGTGTAGTGATAGAAATCTTTTCCTATGGCTTGTGAAACACTTTATGTTGCTTTCCTTTCAGGCATGCAACATAATGATTATCACTTTTAAACTCTTTCTTTGGAATTCCAGTTACCAAATCTTCTTAATTAATTTATTCATGTTATTAAAGTTTACATGACATTCTTTTATGCTAGAGGAAAGACTCATCACTATTTGCTATAGATAGAAAGCAAGAACTTCTCCTGAAGGGGTTGTTTCCTGTAAATCCATCTTGTACATGTTCCTGTTTCGGGGGTTCTGAGTAGGATATGCTCTTGAGTAATGACCACCCTCTGAAGGGGTTGTTTCCTGTAAATCCATCTTGTACATGTTCCTGTTTCGGGGGGCTCTGAGTAGGATATGCTCTTGAGTAATGACCACCCTAGGGCTTGAGAACAATGCACTCATGCTCAGTAACGAGCATGTTATGTCTCTGATCACAAAATTACGATACACTTAGTAGATTGCACCCAAGCTCCTTGAAAAGGTTTACCTTCTTAATACTGAGCTTACTATTTGTCACCCTTCCCCTTCCAGTGATGCAACCACCTGAATCTCCTCCAAAAGAAACTGGCCCTCCATTAATTTTCTTAAATTTTTGAAGCAAAGAGCGATTGCCTATCATATGCGTGGAACAACCACTATCAATGATCCATACATTTCCTTGGATTTTAGCTATTCCTACACAAAAAGAGATAGTTAGTTATATTTTGAAACCCAAGCCTTATTGGTCTTGGTTTTGTCAAAGCGAACTAAAGACAATGCAATAGTAATTGATCCTATATTCAAACTTTGAGGATCATTTACTGTTGATGATGAAGAACTTTCAGTTACATGGTCTTCCTTCATCTTCCATACAATCTTTTGAAGATTAGACTTGACCTTTAATACTTTGAATGTTTTGATGACTTAAGATGTTTTGGAGACTGGACCTTCGAAAGTTTTTGCATCCACTACAACAGACTTCAGTACTTCGAAAGCATTCTTTCTTCTGTGTTGGACTCAACAAAGTGCATTAAGAATTAATGCAAGAAAGTATAGTGCTTGCCATTATCAAAACAATCATCCAAATGTGTTTCAACATATATTTCATACATTAGAAACACATCAACATCATTAACATCCATAACAATCACTAATATTCATGTAAATTTCTTTTTCAAATTTGTAGATAAAGAATTTTTGCATAAGTCAACCAATGCTGATGAAGGAAGTCCAATGCGGATGAAGGAAGTTCTACAGTGGATGAAGTTCTACAGCGGATGAAGTATCCACTCCCACAACGGATGAAGAACTTCACAGCGGATGAACTATCTTCACATCGCATGAATCAAGTGTTCACAACGGATGAACAACATCCACAGCGGATGAACAAGTTCACAGCGCATGACCACAGCTGATGAACTGTTCCCACAGCGGATGAACAAGTCCATCACAGTGGATGAACAAACTTTTCATACAGCGTATGAACTTCTCCACAGCAGAAGACTGAATTCCACAGCGGATGACTTAGTCACATAGGATTATTTTATGTAATTTTCATTTACATAAGGGTAGAATAGTAATTGTATATAGCTTTTGTGTATAGGCTATAAATAGCACTCTACCCTAATCCTTTGTAAGCTTTTGAATGATTATCAATCAAACAAGCATTTTTAGTTTTCTTGTGCATTAAAACACACACAAAAACACACACACACAAACACACACTCATACACTGAAATCATACACATTAACCATGGGTTTCCGCACCATGTTTGATGTTTGTTGAATTAGTGAGAGATTAGAAAAGATCCTTGGAGAAACACTACTTGTTCTTATTGAATATCATTCTTTCTATAGTTTGTATTCAATATGCTTGACTGAAAGTTCAAGAAAGTGTGTTTTCATCAGGTGGTATCAGAGCCTTGGCTCAATCAAACATTGATTTCGATCCTCTCATTGAACAAACATGATTTCAGTGGTTCATTAGCTTCATACCATACATTTTAAGCTTCAAATCATCACATCTTCTTCTTCTACATCATACAATCAACAAACGTTCAAAAACATGAGTTAATCTACTGATTTTGTTCATTGTGAAGAAGGATTTTTGTGCTTTTGTGATTTGAAAACCTCTAAACAGTAAACGATTACTTTTTCATTGATTTTCATCAAACAAATCGTTCAAAATCATTCATACATTGTTTATGAATCGAAAGAACATCACAAAATCATAGAAACCATATTGGTCTCTAAGGATTTTTGATATAACAATACACGGGTATTGTTTTATAACTTTTTAGCCGCCAATAAACCCTAGAAAACCCTAGTTTTATTCAAAAATCTCATTCATATTTTGTGTTTATTGAGGTTGTTCATCAGGAAAATTCAAAGAAGAACAATATTCTTCTTTTGAATTTTTAACAAAAGTTACTTTTTGATCCAAAAACTAAAGTTTCTAAGAGTAAACTTTTGTTTTCATAAGGGTTTTGACTTTTGGTAGGGTTTTGACCAATTGTCACGGTGTGACAACCTTAACAGAATATTCTTTCTGTTATCGAGGAGAAACATTCTCGTACCATCAAATTAATTAAAATTAATAATTACCTTTATTCGGTAACTTAATTAAAATTAAATTAATTAACAAACAATCCTAGCGACTTTAGGATAAATCAAATTGAGCATCAAGCTAAATATTTTAACTAATTCTAACTTAAATCGTTAACGTAAAAATTAGAACAAACATGTCTGACAAATTGTCTAGAACAAACAGTGGTATCAAACCACCAAGACTGAAAAACAAGGCTGATTTCAAACAATGGAAAATAACGTTTAGAAATTGGATTATTTTTCAGGACCCAGACTTGTGGACCTCCATTACAGAAGGACCGTATATCCCTATGAACTTGGGTCCAGATTATAACACACAAAAACCAGTTAGTTTAAAGAATGTAGCTGGTGATGAACTAAAGAAGGTGAAAACAGACATGAAAGCATACAACATTTTGGCAATGACATTGCCATTTGAAATCTTAACACGGGTTGAGAGTTTCAAAACAACCAATGAACTATGGAAAGTTCTTTACACAATGTGTGAAGGAAGTGATGAGATTAGGGAAACCAAGAAAGAAAAATTGAGGACCCAATATGAAACTTTCCATCATGTTCAGGGTGAATTTATTCCCCAACAACTTCATATATTTGTACAACTAGTAAATGAGATGATTGTTTATGGTCTTAAATACGAATATGTTGAAATCAACAAAAAGATGTTGCATACACTACCTGAGAGTTAGACTCAGTCAGTGTCTCTGATGAAAGCAACATTAGATTTGGGAGCAATATCCCTGGATTCTCTAGTTGCTAAAGTGGAAGCCCTAGAACTAGATGAAAAATCTAGAAACAACAACACCATCAGACATGTAGAAGCATACAAGTTCAAGGAACTACAACATACAGACAATGCTTTTCTAACAAACACTAGTGAAGATAAAGATGAAGAATTCCTAGACACTAGTGAGACATCATTCTTCTCTGCACCAGATTCATCCAACAACATACAAAGGTCAAAGAAGACTGGTGTTCATGCTTCTCATGAAACAACTCCACAAAGCAAACATAACCAACATCATCATGCTTCAAGCTCAAGCAAGCAACAACAGACAAAGCATCAAAACATATACAATTTTGATAAGCCCATTGATGCTCTCACCATCATTCTTCAAAGTGAAGAACAGAAGCCAACTTATGAAGCTTTTTCAACAAGTTTTGAAGCATATTTGGGTGCAAATCTCACTCCCTCTCACATCATTCAACAAGATTTGGATGAACTGCCACCAGACATGTTTGAAAAAATGGATCTTCAGTGGTCTATGGCAATGATTGCGTATAGATCAAAGAGGTTTCTACAAAGAAACAGAGGTCTTAGCATGGACAAGAAAACAAAGATTGGTTTTGACAAAACCAAAGTCAGATGCTACAATTGTCAACTTTATGGACATTTCTCAAGAGAATGTCAACAGTCAAGAGTTGACAGAAACAACAGTCAAACACAAGCATCAAGTAGCTACCATCCAAACAGACAAATCCCTCAACCAATCAGTATCCCTGCCATCCAAATTATCAGCCATGATCATTAAGAAGGATGGTGAATGTGACTGGAGCATGTATGCAGCTGAAATTCAATCTCCAGATCATGCCCTCATGGCAGATATTGAAGATAAAATTAAAGAAATCCCGAAAGAGGTAAAAGAGAACCTATGCACTGAAGCTTGCATAGATGAAGTCAATAGATACAGAGAACATGCAGACAAACTTTGTAAGAAAGTAATTGAAACAAACATTTTAAATAAAAGTCTTAAATCAGAATAAAAACAATATGGCATGAAAATACTTTCATTACAAAATGATTTGGACAAATTGATGTCTCAAAAGTTAACACTGGCAGCTCAAGTTGAGCAACTCTCTGTATCCTTGACTGAATCTAAAATAGTTCAAGCTGAAACTGAAGTGAAACTTCAGAAGTTTCAGGTAAGCAACAAGAAGTTTGAAGAACTTCTTGCTCTACAAAGGGCTTTTAAAGACCCTTCAGGTTTAGGGTATAACAAAGTTAATCCACCATATAATGATAATTATATTCCTTCACCTGATTCCATGACAAACAAACAAGGTGAGTCACTTGACCCACATGACAGAACAGATGATTCAAAGCCATCATCATCAACATCATCAAAGTCATCATTAAATGATAAAAACCTTTGATAAAGTTTGTTAAAAGTCATGATTCACCACAAACTAAATCAATAGATTTTTATCAAGGAGAAAACAATGAATTTGATGAACAAACTTTTGATGAAGATGATGCTGACTTATTAGATGATGAGTCCATTCAACCAATTACTAAAACTCATAAAGTTTCAAGTGTGGTTGAAGGTCAAACAAAACAAACAAAGCAAACTCAAGGATTTGACATCTGCTCTCGTGGAAAGAACATTGAATCTTTCTATGTTTCTTTTAAACAAACAAACAAAGGAAAAGGAAAATCTTCTATTCCTCAAAAACAATCAACTGTAACTTTTAATATTCCTCTCAAATCAAACTTAAAACCAAAGGTTGCAAACAAACAAGACAATTCTGATTTACCATATTGTGAGTGGTGTGATCAATACGCTCACAGCACTAATAATGCAAATATCGTAAATACTGTAATACTGTCACAGGAACAATCATAGTACTAAAAGTTGTCATTTTCACTGCTATTGTTATATTTGTAAAAGGAACTATCACAGTACTGAAACTTGCTTTTTCAATAAGAAAAACAAAAAGCAAAACACACAGACTCAAGTTGTAAAAACTAATGAGAAACAAACAGTTTGCACTAAAAGAAACAAGCCAGGAGTTCCAAGACAAACTCCTCATCAAAAGGTTGCTCTAGACAATGATAAATCATTTTATGACACCTTTACACAAACACCAAGAAAACATAACTCTCAGACCAAACAAACATCAGATATTAGCTCTAGTAGGAGAAGAGCTCAAAGTACTTCTCCTGATAGAGCTAAAATCAATCAAAGGAAATCTACTATATCTAGAATTCCTAAACCATTAGAAAATGCAATCTTAGAAGAAATTTGCATTATTGGAAAAGACGGAAAACCGAAGACCATCATGGCTTGGGTTGCACCATCTAACTGATTTCTTGTGTTTTCTCAAGGATATCATAGAAGGCCTGACAACATCAGGTATGTTGACAGTGGATGCTCCTGACATATGACAGGAAATTGTTTCCTCCTTCGGTATTTAAAGAGCATACATGGAGGAAATGTAGCCTTTGGAGGTGACAAGATAGGTGGAAAGATAACTTGAGAAGGAACAGTAACAAATGGCTTGATTAGCTTTAAAAATGTCAACTACTGCTCTAACCTTCAGTTTAATCTTCTAAGTGTATCCCAAATTTGTGATAAGGGATATGCCACCTTATTTGACTCCACCAACTGCTACATCCTCAAGACAAGTTTTCAAATACCAGAAGATTGTATCCTTTTGAAAATTCCATGTCATAACAACACATACATTGTTGATATAAACATTGTTTCAACAACCACTCCTGAAACATGTTTATTATCAAAAGCATCAGAAGATGTTTCCCAATTATGGCACAGATGATTGGGACACTCTAATTATAACAGAATGAAAGAACTTGTAAAAGGTGACTTAGTAATAGGTTTACCACAAAAGGAATTTTTATGTACAGACCACTGCACTGCATGTCTGAAAGGCAAACAACATAGAGTGCCTCACAAATCAAAATTGGTAAACTCTAACAACACACCACTTAAATTGCTTCACATGGACCTTTTTGGCCGAACAAACATCCTAAGAATAGGAAAGAAACAATATTGTCTTGTTATAGTAGATGATTACTCCAGATTGTCTTGGGTTTTCTGTAACACCCCAACCCGGAGAGGCTGGCGTGTCACTATTACAGATATCAAATCAAAAACCAAATCCATGATATTAAAGAAACGGTCAGAAGAAATAACATCAAACAAACCATCATCAATCATCATCTACATTTTCGACCTGCAACGTAGTCGACAGTGGTCTTAGAGGCATCATAAACCAAAATTGACAGAGGGTTTGGCATCAAGATCAGTGCTCTAAGCTACCCTCGAGTTTAATTCGATTATAGTCTGCATTTACTCATCGATTGGACCCGAGGCGACCGCGACCTGTTCTTCGTGGTGTTCATCTTCAATTCGAAACGTAATCAGGTAATTAAATACATGTATCTGCTTGATTAAGCATGAGGAACAAAGGCCCTAACATTATAACCATTAACAAATGCGAATCGATGTTCAATTTAGCGGATCTTCGATTTAGGGTTCTTGGAATTGGGGGTTTTGGATTCTGGATTGGTTAAAAGGAATTAAAACCAGTTCAGGTCAGGCGCTTGCATTGATATGACTTGTTTGGCCTTTGGCATTTTACTAGTCGTTTATCATTATTTATTTAGTTATGCTTTGACTCGTTCGATTGATTAGTTTTACTTATTGAGACTTAGTTATGCAATATATATTTTATAAATTTGTGCTCATTATTGCATGTTCCCATAAATAATTTTATTGATATGTCATATGTTGGTAGCTGTACTACCATTTAATTTAGCACTCTGTTACCCGAGCTTATCCGACATGTCATTGTGGCGTCAATGACGTGACACTTTTCGTGA
>BJCO01768376.1:0-18918 GCA_018326465.1 Flaveria floridana | reverse complement strand
TTAATAATTTTATAAAGCATATTAAATTATTCCATGATCAAAAATATAAACAAAGTCTACCTGAACCTGAAAACACGTTAAAACTAAACAACGAGCGTAAAAGATGTAAGACCGACAAGAACAATTTATAATCTAAATATTCTTAACTATATTATAATAACAATAAGTTAAAACCAAGTATTAGCACATATAAAATTTTCTTCTATTTTATATAAAAATTCTCACTATAAAAAAAGTAATTAATCACAAAAATAGAAAATTAATTATAAATACTTCAAAAATGAAAAAATAGACTAACTACAGTAACTTATGACTCGTAAAATGTTCCATAAACTAAATTTAAACAAAACCAATTACTTTAATATATTTACATAATGCTTCTTAAATGCGGTTTACTACGCGCTTAAAATACAAAAACAACAAATAATCTTATAAGCATAATTTTAATTTTTCAAGAACTAAATTACACATAAAACAAACAAACAAACAAACAAACAAACAAACAAACAAACAAGCCGAGTATATCTCACTCAAGAGCAGGGTCTAGGGGGGTAGGTGGTGGCGAGTCTTTCCTTTATCTTGGTAGGTAGAGAGACCGCTTCCAAATAGACCCCCGACTCGATAACAAAAGCAATAACGATAACAAGTCAGCATATAATATATCATACAACACACAACACATAGCATACAATAATAAATCACCTAAAAGAATAAGAAAATAAAAAAGCATACATCAGAGAAGCGGCAAGTTTCACCTATAAAGGGCAGATGTGGACTACGTACACATCAGGCCCCGCAACATGTCTACATTAACCCTTCCTACCTACAGATCTCACTAAAAGTCCTTAATTTTAATTCTACGCATCCACTCACTCCTATCCTCGATCATGTGCTCAGAGAGGTGCAAGTGTACCATATCTCGCTTAATTATCTCGTCCCAAGTCAACCTAGGTCTTACTATACTCCTCCTACCCCCTAAGATGATGTTCTCTAATGCTCTAACTGGTGCTGCCATTGGTCTCCTTTTTACGTGCCCAAACCATCTTAATCTTCCCTCTCGTATTTTATCTGCGATACAAGCCACTTCTAGCTTCTGTCGAAACACTTCATTTCTTATCCGATCCAGTCTTATGTGTCCACACATCCACCTCAGCATTCGTATTTCCGCTACCTCTATTTGTTTCTCGTGCGATTTCTTTATGGCCCAGCAGTCTGTTTCATATAACGTAGTTGGGCGTACTGCCACTCTATATAGTTTTCCCTTTAGTTTTGCTGGAAACCTCTTATCACATAGAATAACTGATGCTGCTCTCCACTTGCACCATCCTGCTTGAACACGGTGAGCTACATCACTGTGTATCTCTCCATCCTCCTGCAAGTACGAGCCCAGGTATTTGAACCTAGACGTTTATGGGACTGCCATACCCTGGATACTGATTTTTGTTTCCTCTTCAGCCTCACCACTAAAGTTACAATGCATGTATATAGTCTTAAAGCGACGTATCCTTAAGCATCTGCGCTCTAGTACTGTTCTCCACTGTTCTAGCTTGTCGTTAAGCACCATTTTAGATTCTGATATTAAGATAATATCATCCGCAAAGAGCATGCACCATGGAACTGGTTGTTGTATAGACTTTGTCATCTCATCCAACACTACTGTGAAGAAAAATGGGCTCAGTGCCGATCCTTGGTGGTGTCCCACTTCCACTGGGAAGGAGTCTGTGTCTCCGACCGGTGCTTGCACACACGTTTTTGCCCTGTCATACATATCCTTGATTACTTTGAAATACCTCTCTGGTACCCTTCTAAGTCGTAGACTTTCCCAAATTAGTTGACACGGAACACTGTCATAGGCCTTTTCTAGGTCAATGAATACCATATGGAGGTCCCTTTTCTTTTCTCTATATTTCTCCATTATCCTCCTTATGACGTGTATGGCTTCTGTTGTAGAGCGTCCTGGCATAAATCCAAATTGGTTTATCGCTACCTGAGTTTCCCGTCTAATTCTCGTGTCAATAATTGTTTTCCATAATTTCATCGTGTGACTCAATAGCTTTATTCCCCTGTAGTTTTCGCAACATTGGACATCTCCTTTTTACTTATATATGGGGACTATGACACTGGTTCTCCACTGGTCTGGCATTTTCCCTGTCTTAAAGATAGTGTTATAAATCTGTTAGCCATTGGAGACCCTCATCTCCCAGGCATTTCCACACTTCAATCGGTATATTGTCTGGCCCCACCGCTTTAGCCCTTCCCATTTTCTTTATAGCTCTCGTAACTTTATCTGCTGTGATGCTTCTACAATAGCATTTGTTTTGTTGCGTTGTTTGGGTTGTTTTATCTATCTCAGTTTGTTGATTTGGGTTCCTTATGTTGAAAAGGTTATCAAAGTAAGTTTTCCATCTCACCTTGATGTCTTTCTCCTTCACCAAAACCTTTCCATCCGCAGCCTTTATGAACTTCACCATTCTCAATTCCTGTCTTCTACTTTCTCTTGCCTTGGCTATGTTAAACATGTCATGCTCTCCTTCTTTCATCTCTAATCGTTTATACATCATCTCATACGTCGTGTTCTTTGCCTCTGACATCGCTTTTTTCGCCTCTCGCTTAGCCTTCTTGTATTTATCTTTTAGCTCTGTGCGTTCTTCCTCATTGTTACAGTGTATAAGCTCTCTAAAACTTTGTTGTTTAATTCTTATCTTCTCCTGTATATTTTCGTTCCACCATCAGGATTCCTTATGGCCGACTGTCCTCTTTGTTATAACTCCAAGCGTTTCTTAGCTGCTTGGATGAGCCTAGTTGCCATAGCCTCCCACTTTTGGTTTGCGTCTTCTTGTGGCCCAGTCTGGTTCAATGGTATGACCTTATCTCTAAAAATGGCAATCTTTTCATCTTTGAGCTGGCCCCATCTGATCGTAGGTCAAACTCTCTTGTTTTGTTGGGCAATTGGTCTCTTCACGCGTATATCTGCCACCAACATATGATGTTGCGTCACAACTGTCTCTCCCGGGATTGCCTTACAGTCCTTCCACGAGCTACTATCTTCTCTCCTCATCAATAAATAGTCTATCTGCGTGTGTCTCCCGCCGCTGCTAAACGTGATTAGATGCGAGTCTCTTGTCTTAAAAAACGAATTTATGATGCCTAAGTCATGCACTACTGTAAAGTCAAGAAGCTCCTTACCGCCGTCATTCCTAAGACCAACTAAGGAGCTTAAATTTCACATAAAGTAAGATATAAATAAAATATGAACACATATTAAGACATCCATAAATCACTAAGTTAGAATTCACGTTCAAACGACATAAAACGACTATTTCAAAATTAAATCCTTAAAACCAACTAAGGAGCTCAAATAACACAAAAAGTGATATATACCAGTAGCTTAACTCATCCATAAACAATAAATGTTATCATAACCACGTATATCATCATAACCACGTATAGTGGAAAAACTCAAACTTTAGGGGTTTTAAAAGTGTTAATTCAATAAAATTTAGGGATCAAAATTGCCAATAAAGAAACCTACTATTTTGAAACTAAAACATACTTAATATGGAATTTACAATCTGAAACTATTATATATAGTGTAAGCCCCATTCCTGGAAAGCCTTACAGTTGTCCATCACAACATAAAATATTAAATACTTCATTTAATGATAAAACATCATAGTGGAAAATCATAGATCATTCATCACATTCATAAAACAAGTTGTCAAATTACATATTGTTCTTGAATTGAAAACACTATTGTTCTTTCCAAATTAAAACATCAGTTTAAATCGTGAATGCCAGTTTCCGAATGCCAAGTAGCTCGATCTCTCATGCCTTCCTTAGCAATCATCATTACCTACCAACTGATGTGCATATAAATTAGCGTTGCTGAGTAAGTTCTAGTCTTTTATATAATACATAAAATATACCTTTAACTTATTTTAATGAACACAAACATCATTCATAACGGTCAATCTTACCTTCTTAACATTCATTATCGTGTCCACTATCTTTCTTTCTTTCTTTATTTTTTCTCTTTCATAAACTAAGATTGCACAAAGCAAGAGCCTTAAACATATAGTTGACAACAAATGTCAACCCTTGTTAGTACACCTTTATCATAGTAGCAAAATCCTTACAGTTGACCCACACTGCAAGGCACATAGCCTGCTCATGAATAAGGATCCATTAGATTCTATGGTCAATCTCAAGGATTAGACCCCTTATGTGCATCTTGATGGAATGACTCAGCTGCACAAGTTTAGCTAACAACAATATGGTTGTGTACCTCGATTCATTTTGCTTGCAAGACTTTTCATGATAATTAGGTCCCGGGTAACATCCATTAGATTTCATTGTCATTCGGTTCATTATTTAATGTTCTACTTTATTATAAGTAATTCTTTATACGTTTCTTTTATCAGCATCACTTAACATGGGCATTAAGCAGCAAGCATACCATATAATAAATCATACAGTAGAATCACTACATTAAATCCTTAGACATCATCTAGATAGAATTCTTGACAAAATATTCTAAGTAACACTTAATGTCGGCAACATTGAACTAATTGCGGGTAGAGCTACTAATGCGGGTAGAGCTACTAATGCGGGTAGAGCTAATAATACGGGTGGAAAAGGACTAATGCAAGTGGGGGATTAATAAGGATAGCTACACTTGTTCATTCTAGCTTGTTGGACAAACGCGGATCAAGGACTAACCAAATACGGGTAACAAGGAACCAGTGTGGCCTTCTGCTAAATTTCAAAGTTAGGGATTATATGACATAACCAAGTCGTGCATGACCTTAACTCATAGATCTAGTCCTCATTTAGCAAGGGTTCATAACGAAAACATACCATGCATAAATCCTCATCATGGAACATGATAAAAACACTATTCTCATATAAAAATGTCACCCTTGTAATAGAAAACATAATTTTATCAAAGGTTCATCATTTAGCATGCATATTAGCCCCAAAAGTTTTTAAAACATGTAAATAAGGGGATCTATAACTCACCTTATGAAGTCTTCAAAGAGAACTCTAGAATTGAGAACAAAACTTGAGATCTACACACATGCACACATAAAGTTTAAGACTTTACTCATAAAATCACATTAAAATCGACTTAGAAGCTTAGATCTAGCTTAGATTTAAGATAAGGCTCGACAAAAATCATACCTTTGCAACTTCTTGGACTTTCTCTCTCTAGAACCGTAAAGGAGCTTTCTCTCTAAAATGGGGTTGATTTGGGTGCATGGGAATGAGGGGAGGAGCGGTTTACTCCTTTTTTTACCCACACATGGGCACATCTTACCCTTCATTCCTTTCCTTACCCTTTTTAAGATTTTCAGGTGTTGCGCATAGACTTATACTTAAATAAAAACAAAAAAATAAGACTTCAAATTCAATACATAAAGCATAGATTAATCATGTGTAACAAGAACCATCAAACCAAACAAAGTAAAGTTAACATTCATGGGTTGGACATAGACAAATACATAATGCATACTAATACATTTAAAATGAACTTGGAACCTTCTTTTTTGGTAGCACCGTAAATTCAAGCATCTACAAAACCGCTTCCAAAATAATGCTAAGACAAGTCTCATGAACCTCCTTTTTATATTAATATTTTTAGGGTGAAATATATATTCTTTAAATCTTATTTTATGGTGAATATTACCTTCTCTTGTCTGTAAATGGAGCACAATCATTAACTCGATTAGGAGCATGTTGTTTGTGGATAGTACTATTTAGGGAATCCTCCACACATAATGAGCCTTTATACGAGAAAACCCCCTATTGGGATTCAATAATTATTATGTCACACATTCTAGTAGTAAAGGGTTAGGGTACATTTTAGCACTCAGGTGGATAAGTCGGGTCTAGACTTGATTATAATACATTCTCTATTGCACCATTATTATTATTGATAATTATTGTGTTTAATTATGAAAGGTCACGTTTCATAAATAGAAATATTATGTTGACATAGATTGAGTGTGTATTTCAGGAGAAGAATAATTAACAGGTGACACATGGATAGGAGCCGTCTTACTTGAATATTTGGAGATTTAGCCACCTCCTATTTACTTTAACATGTTTTCAACAATTTAAATAAATTATGTTATTTAAGTTTAGAATCTTATTAATCTAAATAATCTAATATTGATGTAATGCTACGTAGACATTTGACTTTGGCATTGTAACCGCACGTATGTTTAAATTATCATTTCCACTATATTATGTTGATATCAGTCAGTCACAACTAGTCCTGGTCAATGATGTGTGGCAGCATAGGAATCGACACACCACAACCATTTGTGCCATGAATAAACAACGGAAAACCCAACAAAAAAATAACTCACCTATATCAAAACACAGTAGGTACACCACCATGCTGATCACCGATCAACCAAAAGGTTGCCAGCAGTAGCGACGACACCCCAACACCAACATATCTCTTTTTCTCTATGTAACAAAATAAGGTATCAAACAATATACAAAACATGCAAAGTCCTTTTTAAAAAGATGACAAGACAAAAGCAGCATCAGATGCTTGCACAAAAGGTAACTTTTGGTAAACCTAAAGCCGATAACAACACGATGACAAAGCAGCACCAAAACCGCTTTCTCTCTCTCTCTAAAAGAAAACGGGACATGAAACAACCTATTGAACAGGAAAAACCTTGCTTAAATGGGCGAGAAGACAAAAAAATTAAGTGGTTTTACAGAGGCAACAAAATTTGTATGTGCATCGGGAGTTTGTAAAGAATACATCAAATATTGCAAACCACTATTCATTTCAATTGCGAACTAAAGAAAGTATAATTTGACATAACATTCTAGTTTCTTCAGTTATCCCTTAAAGCTAGATTTGCATGTACTTTTTAAAATTTTAATAAAAAATATTGCATTAAAAATTTGAAGCAAACAAATTAGTCATATCAGCGTGTGATACTTCAAAATTTTCTATGAGTCTTAATGTGATACTTCAAAATTTTCTATGAGTCTTAATGTACTTGTTCATGAGTTACTTAAGATCATCTTGTAAAAAACTTGAACAGAGTCAAGCTCAAACAAGTTCAGTCCTTAAACTTATGTCAAATTGAAACTTATTTAGTAAATAAGTATGATTTGGAGTTTCATATCCGATTTTGATTAGAGTCGGGAGCCTAAACGAGCTAATTATGTATATATATATATTTTATCTTATTTAATTATATATATTACATAATAATATTATTATATATGTAGTTGTTAGAAAATAACAATATTTTGGTCAAAAATTGACAATAGCCAAAGTAGTTAATGTGAGATGTTTAAGATTAATGAAGATAATGAATGAAAAATCACAAGAGCACAAGAATTGGTCACGAGGGAAAAAGCCCTTCATCTCTAGAAGATCGCCTGCATAAAAACCCCGAGTGGTGACAAATGTTCACCGCTAGCTATGTTAACAAAAAAGAAAATTACAACTCGAATTTGTGGCAATGTTTACATTAATTATGTATGATTGTAGAGAATGAGAGTAAGAGATATGAACGAGTGCGTATGAATATGTGTATGTGCTTGCCACATCCTTATTTTATGCTAAACTAAAATTCCTATTTCTAAGGTATTCTCCCTTAATGTCCACATGACCGAGTAATCAGCTGACTATGGTAGTCCACGTTTAAAATAAAGTTGAAATATTCCTCTAGACATTACCTGTAATTAATTAATAAATAATAATAAAGAGAACAATTGTTAGTTATAAAAATATACCCTCAGGATCCTTAACCCTTCTAAGACCAAGGATATCCTATCCAGGCACCCAGGATACTCCGTCTTTATTAAAAAAATATCCACCCTTAACAATTGCCTCTAATATGACGGTTTTGATATGCATAACAACTGTCATATTGAACATTATTTCCTGAAAGTAGCCGTTGCAGAAGACGTGAGAGATGTGATGGGTTGAAAACTGCTTATTACCCTATAACCTAGGTTTTTATGATAACTTTCCACTATTGCTTTAAATTCAAGATAATTGATTCCCCATTTCACACATCAAGCAAAATTCAAGGTAATTTTCTCTCCCTCTTTATTCTTCTTTCCTTATCATCGCCGGTGATAATGGGGAAAAAGATGACTCCGGCCACTTCCAGCTCCGAACCCAGAATCATTGATAGAACTCTTAGGCCCTAAAACCTGCTTACATAACCTGTAAAGGAAATCTAGAAGTTCACGGACGTAGAAATCAACAGCCTAAAACCTTGCTTTCCTCTTAGGGCTGTATTTCGACCGGTCGATCCCATGCTAAGAAGCGATTGCATTTCCATCGAGTGGGTTTGCTTTTCTACCTTCCTATTTTAGCTTGGTTATTCTTACCTTTTTCCGGACTTTACCGATGATTTCTTTAGATTATCTGTCATCAGCAACATTCAGGCTATGCCGATGATTTGGAGAACTCTGTTCACCATCGTGGAAATCCTGGTTCGAGAGAAACTAACTTTTAGCATTGCCAAGCTTGTTTACATGCACATTCTTACCACTCACGGATCCAACCGATTCACCCTTAAATCCAAGCCTCATCATGTTGTTCTTATTTTTAAAACCACCCAGAATGATCATGGCTGGAAGAACCAATTTTTTTTTATGAAAAGATCCTCGATCCCTGAGGGGGAACTTTTACCTCATAAATGGATTTTGACTGGTAGGATGTAGGATCCTAGATCTTGCAATTTCTTTGTTCTTGTTCTGATTACTAACCCCTATTTAGTGTTTCTATTTTGCAGCGGACAATTTCACAAACTTATTGCGCTCAATAATGTAGAAAGCAGAGCTAAAGCTTTCATAGCTTTGCACCCAATCACTCGGACATTCAAATCCAGGATAAAAGATCACTCATAACAAGTTTACCACTCCTATTCCTTCACCATGTCAAGTACGGAATTTATTAGTTTAAAAGATATTGATGATAATAAAGGATACTTATCTGTTTATAATTCCTCACAGGTGCTCATAAGTCTACTCCTCGCCCTGCTTCCAAGTTCATGCTAGATGATGTGGATTACGTCATCTCTTCCTACAAGAAGAAACCTTCTCTTGCTCTTGAAGTCCCAAAACCTACCACTACTCGCTCCGAAACCGTTGCTCACAAACGTAAGAAAACCTCAGAGCCAGAGGATGAATTTGCAAGCATAGAGAAGCACATTCAAGAGGTTATCACCAAGGTAAGGATCCTTTATCATTTACTAATAAACTTTGTTAAAGATAATCAATTTTAATAACTTTACCCTTTGCTTTGTAGAGCATTACAAATCTTAAGAACTCCTATTATGCAAGTCTGAAGGAGCTTCAAGACGATCTAGCCAGCTTGAAGGCATTTGTTGCTGCTTATAAGAAGGCATCCTCCAAGGCTAGGAAGAGGGAAAGAGCGTTAGAAACCGAGCTTAAAGTTACCCAGAAGAAGACCGAAGATAACAAGCAAAGAATTAGGCTGCTAAGTATGTTCTGCAACCTAGGCTTAAAATGGCGAAGGAGGTGAATGACCCTGACTTCGACATGTCCTCTTGGGACATTACGAACTGGGAGCAGACTTTGGCCAACATTAGGGAGGATGATGGCGAAGAGCAGGTTGAGGTCGCTGGATCAAGCAAGGGCAAGGAGGCAGCTGGTGGAGAGGAAGGTGGTGATGCTGAGTCGGTTCCTGTGGGTGATGAAGGTGTTGTGAAAGCCTGAGCCCATTTTTTGAAGCTTTTATTTAATTTTAATTTTGATGGGGTTGTAATCTGAACAATTGTTTTAGGATTCAGGATCTATGATCCTTATAACACTATGAATGATGGCAAAGGTGGAGGGATCCTTTGTTTGTGGGGATGAAGCCTTTGTTGTCCTTCTTTTTAATTTCCTGCGTCAAACATTAGAACTACACTTAGCCTGGGAAGATGGTCTACGGTTTTTCCGGTGAAGCCCAGGCTAATCTCTTTTGGCGGTTATTATAAATATAGATCCAATCTTTTTTTACTTACATGCTTTGTTCAAAATTTCATTTATGTAATTACTCATTTAAAATTTGTATTACTTGCAAAAATAAATTGTTTCCAATATCAAACAGTGAAGGGTTTAGGAACCTTTCTAATACCCATAACATAAAGATATAGAATTTAAGCAAACAAAAATCATATCAGAGGATCCTTAATAAGGATCAAATAATTTAGGCCGTAGATAATGTTAAGGATTCCAGGATCCTTTACCCATAGTCACATATGTACTTAGTGCATTAAAACACACCTGCAAACACAACTTAGGACTTAGCCAATAAAAATTGGGGTCAAGCCCAAACAATACTAGGGTCAAGCCAAAACAGAAACTGGGGACAAGCCCAAATAACAATTGGGGACAAGCCCAAATAACGTTCGAATGAAAACTGGGATCTATGGTCGTCTCGGGTCAACCCAAACATTAGTGACATTAAAAAATGCCGAAACCTTAGCATGAAAATTATAAAAACCTTCGAAACAAAGGTATGGTACGTCTACCATAACTTAGGATCCTACATATGACCAATAGCAATGAAATTGTCAGCCACTAAACGTCTATTGGTCCCATTGCCTTGAATCATACTTGGATAACGTGTGCAACTGGTGATCGGAGAAAAGATGAAAACCTTTTAAACCTTAGAAGGTATATAAAATACCTTAGCTGAGGAGAGGGGTGGCCAACCTCTTTAACCACAAAAATTGCATTGTTAACTGCAAAAACTCAAAACTAAGTTAAAGCGGATGTTAAGTGTATTAACATCTTTGTCTTAACAGAAGAAATAGCATAATAAAATAATAAAGGAAAATGTTACCAAAATAGGATCCTAGATCCTTTAAGGATCCTAGATCCTTTAAGGATCCTAGATCCTTTAAGGATCCTAGATCCTTTAAGGATCCTAGATCCTTTAAGGATCCTAGCTCCTGATTACATAAAATAATTTTTAGGTGAATCGCATTCCAAGCCTTTGGCAGTGGAACTCTTTCCATTGTGAGCAGTCTATATGCCCCCTTTCTAGCTTCAGATTCAATCAAATAGGGGCCTTACCATTTTGGGGCCAACTTTCCATAAGCCGAATTTGTTGTATTCTAAAAGGCTTTACTCAAGACCAAGTCACCTTCTTGAAATCTTCTAATCCTGATATTCTTATTATATGCCCCAACCACTCTCTGTTGATAAGCAGCCATCCTGATTTTTACAGAATCTCTAAGTTCATCAATAGTATCCAAGTCCTGGACCAATGATTCATTGTTCTCTTGAGGATCACGGATACTTTTTCTGGCTGTGGGAACCACCATCTCTGTAGAAACAATTGCCTCAGCTCCGAGCACCAATGAGAAAGGAGTTTGACCTGTAGCATTCTTTGGAGTTGTCCTATCAACCCATAATACATAAGGTAGCTCTTCATCCTATTTGCTCTTTTTGGCTCCTAATTTCTTTTTGAGATTGTTGATGATGATCTTGTTGCTAGATTCTGCTTGGCTACTGGGTTGAGGGTGAACTAGAGTAGATGTTATCATTTTGATGCCCTAACTGTCATAAAAATTAATGGTTCTTTTTCAAATAAACTGGGACCATTGTCACATACTATTTCAGAAGGGATATCAAATCTAGTAATAATATTCTTTTAATGAAATATATAACTTCCCTTTCTTTAACCTATGAAAAGGCTTCAGCTTCAATCCATTTAGAGAAGTATTCTGTCATAGCAAGCATGAAGACTTTTCCTCCTGGTGCCTTTGGTAGCTTACCCACTATATCCATGCCCCATTTCATAAATGGCCATGAAGAAACAATGGGGTATGATGGTTCGGCTGGTTGATGTATAATGCTTATGTGCCTTTGATAAGAATCACACTTTCTTGAGTAGTTTTGGGCAAGAAATAACCTGTTCTAAGGATCCTTAAGAACAAGGCTCTGCGCCCGGCATGGTTTCCACAGTCTCCTTCATGGAAATCTTTAGCACTTCTTTAAATTTAGGTTCTTCTATGCACCTTAAATATGGACCTGCAAGAGATTTTCTATATAGCATATTATCAATTATGGTATATTGAGATACCTTTGTCCTGAAAGCCCTAGGATTTTCTCCTTCTGGAATCTCTCCATCTTTGATAAATTTTCTGACCGGGTAGGTCCAGAATCCTTTAGAAGTTTCAGAGGATGGAGGACCTTGGGGTCTCTTGAAGTTTCATTACCTACTTCCATTATCCTCTGCTTTTTAATTGCCAGGAAAAAGATATGAATGATGGGAAGTTTCAAGTCTTCTGGAATTTTCAAGGATGATGCTAGATTGGCTAAAGCATCTGCCTCTGCATTTTCTTCTCTAGGTACCTATGATATGCTAAAAGAATTGAAATACCCTGCAAGATCTTTTACTATTTCTAAGTACTTAATTAGTCTTTCACCTTTAACAATATAAGAGCAATTAAAGTGATTAGTGATTACTAAAGAGTCTACATATACTTGAAGATACTTGATCTTCATATCCTTAGCTTACTGCAAACCTGCTATAAGTGCTTCATATTCATACTCATTGTTGGTTGCTTGAAACTCACAGGATATGGACTGTGGTATTATGTCCCCCTTTGGTGATTTTAGTAATATCCCTAGGCCTGTGCCCCTGACATTCTATGCCCTATCAGTAAAAAGGATCCAAGGATCCTTGATCTCTTCAAGCTGTTGAACCTCCAAGTCAGCTTCCTCTTGTAGATCACTACTGAAATCCACCACAAAGTAAGCCAATGCCTGTGACTTGATAGCATTTCTTGGCTCATATCTTATGTCATACGTGCTGTGCTTTATAGCCCACTTTACCATCCTACCTGACATTTCTAGTTTTCTAAGGACATTCTTGATTAGATGGTTAGTTTTCACAATAATAGGATGGGTTTCAAAATAATGTCTTAACGTGGTAGATGCCATAATTAAAGCATGTATTAACTTTTCTAAATAAGAATACCTTACCTCAGCATCTAGAAGACTTTTACTTACATAGTACATCAGATGTTGTTGACTTTCATGATCCTTCACCAAGACCGCATTGACAGCATTACCTAATACAACAAGATAAAGGATCAATGATTCTTCTTTGGTTGGCTTCATTAGTGTTGGCACTGAGGATAGATAACCCTTAAAAGCTTTTAAAGCAGCTTTATGCTTTCAGTCCATTCAAATTTCTTATTCTTTCTCAAGATGTCGTAGAAGTCTTTACACTATTCTGATGATCTAGACATGAATCTATTTAAGGCAGCAATCCTTCACGTTAGTCTTTGAACATCCTTTACATTAACAGGGGATTTCAAGTTGATGATGGCCTTGATTTGGTCTGGACTTGCTTCTATTCCCCTTTTGGTTACCACGCATCCTAAGACTTTGCCAGCTTTAAAACCAAAGTGACACTTCGAAGGATTCAATTTCATGTTATAATGATCAAGGATATCAAATTCTACTTCTAAATCCTTGAGGTGATTTTCACTCTTTACTAACTTGACCACCATATCATCTATGTATACCTCCATTGTATCATTGAGTTGTTCTTTGAACATCATATTGACCGGTCTTTGATAGGTAGCACCTGTATTTCTTAATCCAAACAGCATAGCAATATAACAATATATGCCAGTAGGAGTCATGAATGTTGTATCCTCTTGACCAGATGGTTCCATCTGACTTTGTTGAAATCTAGAAGAAGCATAAAGGTGAGCAACTCATGTTCCATAGTGGCATCCACCATGGAGTCAATATGTGGTAATAGGAAAGGATCCTTAGGACATGCTTTATTTAAATCAGTAAAATCAACGCATACCCTCCATTTTTCATTTTTCTTTTGGACTACCACAACATTGGCTAACCATTTAGGATATTTTACCTCTCTAATCATACCTACTTTAAGGAGTTTGTCAACTTCTTGGATTATTGCATTCCTCTTTGGAGCAAATTTCCTTCTTTTTTGATGAGTTGGCTTAACACAGGGTCAATACCTAATTTGTGAGTTATAATATCCTTAGATATACATGTCATATCTTCATGCTTTCATGCAAAGTTGATCATCTTCTCTTTAGGAAGGATACCAAATCCTGCTCGATATCATCCAGGATCCCGAATCCTATGAAGACTTTAATTTTAGGATCCTTGAGGTCCAAGGATACTTCTTTCACATCCTGCACCATGGATTCTATAGGATACCTTGGAGGTTTTGTTAATTGCTATAAAGCTCTTAGCTTTGAGGCGGATTTCATTGAGGAAGTGTATCAATCCTTAGAATCTTGTTGATCACTGTCGATCTTTACTACCCCATAAGGCATTGGTAACTTCACACACTGGTGGTAGGTGGAAGGAATAACTTTCATTTCATGGATCCAGGGCCTGTCAAGAATCACATTGTAACAAGAAAGGTTATCTATAACACAAAACTTTTGGATAGAATTTACTCCCTCAATATATGTGGGTAGCTTGATATTCCCTAATGTATTCTTCATCTCTCCACTAAATCCTACTAAGACTGAGGATCTTGGGATGATTTCAGATTCAGGAATGTTTAACTTTTTAAGGACATCATGTTGAATTATGTTCACTAAGCTTCCTCTATCTACAAGGATCCTGCAAACATAATGGTTAGCGATAAATAATGTAATAACCAGACTATCGTGATGAGGATCTTGGATGCAGCTTCTATCAGTTTCTTTAAAAGAAATGATGTTCTGGTTCGTCATGGTGGAAGTCCTTATAGGTCTTTCTCCATTCTCCAGCTTATTCTCTTTAGCATTTCTCTTAGCTGCTGAATAAGAGGTGCCACATATATCTGACCCTCCTGAAAAAAGTTGATTATTTGAGCATCGGGAGGAGGTGGAGCATCCCTTTCTGGAACCTTCTCAGGATCCTGGGTCCTTGACTTTTTTTTTCCTAATAGATCTTTGAAGTGTCCCTTGTTGAGTAGATAGCCTATCTCTTTTTTCAATGCAATGCATTCATCGGTCACGTGGCCAAAATCTTCATGGTAAGCACACCATGTTGATTTATCCTTGTATCCGATCGCTTTTTCATTCTTTTTAAACCATCTTGCTCTTTCACCTAAATCCTGCATTGCAATTAACAAACCACCAACATCAATAGAAAAACAGTATGAAGATATCTTAGGATATTCTTCCTTGTCCTCATCGTATTCGACTGCATGAACATTTTGATTGTCAGGCCTTGAATATGGCTCTGATTTTTTGAACATGGATCCTTGTCTCTTCTCATAGTAATCATGTTTAGAAGAACCACCGAGTCGATCTTGGATCCTTTTCTCATCTTCAAGCCTGATGAATCTTAAATCCCTTGTCCTGACTTCATGAAGGTTCCTGCATGGGATCATAACAAGGTCATCATAAAATGTTGAATCTTTCTACAAACCCATTTTGAAGGCTTCCACGGTTGTTGCCACATCTAGGTTTGGAATGTCCAAAGCTTCTCTTTCGAACTTGGTTACATAATCTCTAAGAGATTCACCATGAACTTGTACGACTCTATATAAATCACTGGTTAGTTGTTCAAATGTTCTACAACAAGAAAACTGATTGTTAAATAAATTAACCAAATGTGAGAAAAAAGTGATAGAGTAAGGAGGCAAACTCAATAGCCATTTGAGTGCAGATCCTGTAAGCGTGGATCCAAAACCTTTGCATAAGCAGGCCTCTTTAAGCCTATCCAAGATAGGGTTAGTCTCTATCCTTTCTCTATATTGAGCCATATGCTCTTTTGGATCAGTAGAACCATCATACAATTTCATGTTGGGAGTATAAAAATGCTTTGGGATCTTCGCATCACATATGGGAGGAGCAAACCTTGACATCTTATGACTACCAACTGGTATCTCGGGTAGAGGTCTAATTACACCAAGGACACTAGATATCATATCCTTAAGCTTCTACAATTCTCTGGCCATAGCTGGAGTAATGCCTGCATCCTACACCGAATATTAATTAGTATTCATAGATATATTATTGAAGTTGTTACCTGTTTGTTGGAAGGACTCCATCCCGGAATAGTATCCAGAAGTTGGAATTTGAGCAGTGATAGTCGGTCCAGTCGTAGTATCAGTCTGTATAGGAATGAAGTCATCATCATCTGCTTCAAATGTCTTAGGCCATGGGATGCCTCAGGATTTCTTATCCTTATATAAAGATGATCTAATAGGATTATGCATAGAGGATCCTGGATTCTGGGTTGAGTATCCTAGATTCTACATCGAGGGTCCTGCATGAGTGAAGGATCCTTGAGGAAAGTAAGATGAGACTAGTAGATGTTGGGTTAAGGATCCACGTTGAGACATCCCGACTGATCCTCGCTGAAACACCGAGGTTGGAGGATGACTTGAGGATCCTGAGACCTATTGAGATTCAAATATTGGAGTGGAGAAATCAAGCAGCTTTTTCATAAGAGGACTTGGTTCCTCTGCTGGCCTTTTTGCTTTCTTGATCTCCTCGATCTCACGAAGGATCCTCTAGTTGGTCTTATTTTACGAATCCATATAGCTCTTCATCTGCAAACAAAAACTAGAAATATCATTGTTAGTATTTGTTACCGTAGAGGTAATACCAGTGGAAAATTCTTGATAAACAACAGTCTGCTTCTTTTGAGTCAGGTCCATGGCTTTCCCCGATCCAACGGGTGGAGGAGGAATTGGCGTTGATGAAGATGCTGGCATGGCCGATGAAACAAATTTTGGTTGAGAAGCCATTGAGAAAGTAAATAGATAATGAAAGGTGATTAATATAGGACGAAATGAATTATGGATAAAGCAGCGTTTGCCTACGGTGGGTGCCAAATTGTTTTGGTCAAAAATTGACAATAACCAAAGTAGTTAATGTGAGGTTAAATGCTTTAAGATTAATGAAGATAATGAATGAAAAATCATAAGAACATAAGGATTGGTCACGAGGGAAAAAGCCATTGATCTCTAGAAGATCACCGGCATAAAAACCCTAAGTGGTGACAAATGTTCACCACTAGCTATGTTAACAAGAAAGAAGATTACAACTCGAGAATTATGGCAATGTTTACAATAATTGTGTGGGATTGCATAGAATTAGAGTAAGAGAGATGAACGAGTGCGTATGAATGTGTGTATGTGATTGCCACAGCCTCATTTTATGTTAAACTAAAATTGCTATTTCTAAGGGATTCTCCCTTAACGTCCGCTTAACCGAGTAATCAGCTGACTATGGTAGTCCACATTCAAAATAAAGTTGAAATATTCCTCTAGATGTTACCTGTAATTAATTAATAAAAAATAATAAAGAGAACAACTGTTAGTTATAAAAATGTACCCTCAGGATCCTTAACCCTTCCAAGACCAAGGATATTCTATCCAGGCAGCTAGGATACTCCATCTTTATTAAGAACATATCCACCCTTAACAACTTAGCTGATCAAATAGAGAACCGGCTTGAGATGAAAGAAAGAACACAAGTAATGAACAGAACAAGAACAAGATAATAGGTTTTTAAGAATCATATATATTGTTACAAGTGTTATAAAGCTTAAAGTGAAATGACAAGTATTTAAGACACTTTATACTACATCCTACAGCCAGCCATACTTTGAAGTCCAGTTGGAAACAATAATATAGACAACAAGATGAATGTCAAGTCAAAAGGCAGACTGTCTTTTAACTAGTGACTATGACATGCCATAGCTCATATCATTATCTAATACAAAAATAATAAAAGCACAAATGTAGAAAGTTACAGACTCAAGACCTTAATCTACAGTTAGACAAAAGTATGGATTTTTCACCAACTTATCTAAGTTGATGAATCTTCAGAGGTTGCAGCGGAAAGTAGTCAGCTTTTGTCAAAAATTGATTCAGAAAAAACTTGTCTTCTCTATCTTCAAAAGAAATCACTCTTTAGCTTTGGAAGACTTTGTCTTTGAAGCTTTGGAAGACTTCATCTTCGGCTTTGGAAGATTTCACCTTTTGACTTTAGAAGACTTGATAATTAGCATAACTCACTGAGTTATATCAAATCTTCTGTAGTAACTTCCTTGTACCTCACATATGTATGCTGAGATCTCCTTGGTTGCATCAGCCTCTATGTGTAATCCTTACAAAGCACCATCACATCAGATGACAAAAGTATTTGTTACTAGAGTGGAATTGCCAGTAACAGTCGTATATGATTTTATTGGTTACCGCTTTCACATCGTTGATAAAAGCAATGATTTTGTAGAAATGCTTTTATGGATCTTGATTAACTGTGCTTTAATTCATAGTGATAATTAGGATCTTGCTTAACCACGCTTTAATTCATAGTAATAATTAGGTTAAGGTGTGTTTATGGATCATCGTTAACTCGGATAGATTTTGTAGGGATCGATTGGGTTCAGATCCTTTTAGATTTTGTAACTGACTCTGTAATATTGTCCTACAACTTAAAAACTATATTTATGATAATTAAGTTATTCATTCCTTATTTTCGCACTCGATTTGTTGAGTGTAAGATATGAAAATCGTGATGAGTTTGAGTGATAAAACTGATGGCTATATTGGTGATGGGTATATCATTGTTGCTTTGTTGAACTCTGGTTTGGAAAAGATGATAAGTATTGGCTGACAATGAAAATGATGAAATGAATAAAGAAGAATTTATTATTATTTTTGGTTCTGTTTTAAATGTAAGGGTAAGATTATCATTCTCAAAAAACTAACCAAACTTTTTACAATCAAATAATTAAAAGGACCTGACTTGTTACAAACCTCTTAGTTTAAGGATGTTAAAGGTAATTAATGAAGATTAAGGACCAAACCTGCAATTTAGTATATACATAAAGGATGTTTTTATAATTTACTCAAAAATTTATACATGCCATTTGCACGCATCAATCTTCAATAGAGAACATGCCTCA